>MJUU01022496.1:95681-161365 GCA_002080025.1 Modiolus philippinarum
TTTTTTTTTTTTTTTTTTTTTTTTTTTTGCATTTGTAGTTTTGTAAACTCGTGTAAATGTGTATCTTTATGACAGCAAAACCTCTGTAGTTCTGTAAATATGGTTTCAGAACGTGTCGTAAATGTAGTTTAATATTGGAGTATATGGCCCTGTAATGTGCATTTATTTTTTTGCTATAATATTTCTATCAATAAATATCGGTGAATAATTTTATTTGCAATACATTTATATATCCGGTTTGCAAGGAAGTGCAACATTCCGTATATATATTTTCTTTGTATCGTTACGATTTTGCCATTCTTTCATTATAAATTCTATATCTATTAAAAAGAATGTGATCGAATTCTCTTGTTAAAACTATTGGTTGAAAGACTCATACGTAAAAAAAACAAAAACATAAAAAAGAATAACTTAAAACATAAATTCAAAACAATTAACAAAAACAAAAACAAAACAAAAAATAAAAAACAAAAAAACAAAAAATTAACAAAAACAAAAACAAAAACAAACAAACAAACAAAAATAAGCCAGCAAAAAATAAATATTATCTACACATACATCTAAAAAGTAAACACAGTTATAAAACAACAAAATTGCATTTATCGAAAAAATTTTTGAATAATTAATGTAAAAAGTAATATAAGTCCTTTCTGAAATGACACTCTGTTTAAATAATATATAATGGCAACAACATAACAATACAAACAAGAACACGTTAATCCGTTGAATGTAAGAGTGAAATAATACCAAGTAAGCTATCTGACGAAGTAACTATTGATAGTCATAACCAATCAAAAAGCCTACACCAATTGCTCCGCCTTTTTCTATCGTTAGATGCCATACTTTTCAAAAGTGTGTAAGTTCTTCAACCAATCAGTAAAAAGATTGAACCCTGATAATAATTAACAGTTTTTGGTCTGTTCGTGGAATTAAATTAATTACAACATACGTGTGAAATATACTGTGCAAAGGAGAATCCTAGATAGAACGATAAAAAAACATATGTTCCTTATTTGCACTTTTTGAAACAAAGATTTCATTGCTGTTCGCGACAACAGATGTTAATTTTTACATATATCTATACTATATCTTTTCCCTTTTGTCTTCTTTATTAATGCTTTTATTAAGGGACACATATGAAATAAAATTTTACATAGTTTTGATTTCATTAAAAAAAAACTTGAACAAATTTGGATTTTCAACCTTTATTATTTTATGGGTTCGGGTATTTCCTTTGTATTTGCTTTGACCAATTAAAATATATACCTTCGTATGAGCAAAGCGTTGAAGCTTGAAGGCCTCATGGTGACTTCAAGATGAAGAACACCAATAAAAGCGTTGATCCATTGCTTTGTTTTACCATGTACATTGCATTTGTGGAGACTTTGTTAAATGTGCATTTACTCCATATTCCTTCATCGCTTATTTGAGACTGAAGTTTGACTCTCCTGGAGTACGTAAAAAGATTCCTCGCGCAGGAGATGTATAATCTATATTCTTTCTAGTTATGGCTGACGTGTTTGAAAGAACTTTTCATATTGATGATCTATCATACTTCCACATTTTGGAATTTTTATTTTTTTGTAATGTTAACATTTTATTCTGACCATCTGATTATTGAGCCCACATCTCATGATTTTATTATACCAAGTTTTCTTATATTTCTATGAGTCCCTTGCAGTTGTTTCAGTGTTGTGATTGGGTTCTATTAGATGTTTTGTCGGGCAACGGTTAACAACCATTGTAAAAACACTTTGCCAGTAAGTTTTATGTTTGTTGACGATCCCGCACCGATGGGCAAAAAAGCAATGATGTTACGTTGTTCGACATATAGCAATGAATCCCGCTCACACCAGTGCTAGGGTCCGTCTTGAAACTTACAATGAGGTATGAGAAAAGCTCATTTTTGACGGCCTCATGGTGACTTCAAGATTAAGGACAACAATTTTAGCGCTTTTTCATTGCTTTGTCTACCATGTATTGTAGAGACTTTGTCTCGTGTGGACTTACTCAATATCCCTTTCATGCATTGCTTATTTCGGTAAAACGGTAATTTCAGGTAAATGTACATATTTGTGAAGTAAGGCAAAAGTTTGCGGTATATGAAATTATTTTGTAAGTAAACTTGACAACTGAAAAATAATACGTTTAGACTAACTTTGTTTCGCGAATTACCAAAGAAAAAAGATACATCACATTTTCGTGAAAGGCAATATTTTTTCAACAGGTGATAATCATAGGTAGATGAAGAAGTTGTACAGTTATAAGAAACTTTTCATTAATTTTATGCAGAAATTAGATAAAAATTGATTAAAAGTGACCCAAAAAATTGAAAAAGTAGTCTTTAACCCCTATGAAGGCAGGATCTGGTGGCGAAAAACTAAAGTTAACTCATTAATATTGTGTAGAAATATCATACATATAGAAAAATG
Organism: Modiolus philippinarum; assembly: GCA_002080025.1. Classification (NCBI taxonomy): domain Eukaryota; kingdom Metazoa; phylum Mollusca; class Bivalvia; order Mytilida; family Modiolidae; genus Modiolus; species Modiolus philippinarum. The sequence continues at coordinate 98,114 of MJUU01022496.1, forward strand.
GTTATTAAACAAAAAAAAAAAACAAACAAACAAACAAACAAACAAACATACAAAAACAAAACCAAGAAAGCAAAAGCAAATGATTATAAAAAGAATAATAATAAAAATATGAAAGAAAATATAAAACGCAAATTAACACAAAGGTTGTCGTAAGAAATTGCATAATTTGACTATGTTTTTTAGCTTTTTGAAAAATCCATCAGAAAATGAACATACGAACAAAATCAAATCATCTGTAATGTACACGTAACATTTTTCATTTACTATATGGATATTGTTTAAAGGCTTGTCATTGTCTTCTTTTTGGAATTTTAGTTTCTTGATATTCGGGTTATTGAATATGGTTTGTTTTCATAGATTTATTCAATTTTTTCTTGGGCCATTGCTATATGGCGTGAGTTTCCTCTCTCTGTTGAAGACTGTACGGTGCCCCCTGGATGCAGGCAAATGGAAGCTCACATTTATAACCTCTTCGATTTTAAAAATAGCCGTAGTTGTCAGTTTTAGAACGGCCGTTTTAACATGCGTGGGCATTGTATTCGAGGTACCGCATTTGTTGTCAGATCATACAGAAATGAGCAATCTTTGTTCAGCCATTTATACATTATTCCTATATAGACTTGTTCAAATGTTCAGAAGAAGTTTCCTATTAGAACTATGTTCTTCAAGGGCGGTCATGTTGGTTGTGGTATCTGAATAAAATGAACAATATTTGTTCTACATATCACTCTAGTAAGTTTCGTACTACATGTATTTGCTTCGATAGTTTCAGAGACCAAAATATGTTAATGACATCGGCTCTAGTGTTAAATATGGCTTCTTTTTTTATTAATGCAATGAGCAATCTTTGTAATAAACTAGAGACATTAAAGATATCATTGTTTGTTTCTGTATTAGTGAATTACAATGAATCTGTATCAACGATAACTGAACACCACTTATGATCATGAGAGGGCAGACAGGACAGAGGGGAACAGGAAGAAATGGGACAGCAGAATGGACAGAAGGGACGGGAGAAACAAGAAAGGGGTGGAAAAAGGAGAAAAGGGATGAGGAAAAGCAAAATGAAAGGCAGACCGGTAGAAAGAGCTCGGGGAAAAGGAGCGAGGGTGAAAGAATGGAGCACGGGGGCGTGAGAAAGGAGAAAAGTACCCAACCTGTGTGAGCCTCAATTCTCTGATCCCTTACATTTTTAATGACAATGTGTTTGATTTGTAAGAAAACCGATTAAAACATATAGATATCGGTCCACTCTTCAGAATATCTGGCTCACGGAATGATCTACATCTGTCAAAATCCAGATAACATATATGTACGTCAATGTACGACATGTTTATCAATTCAGATTAAAGCCCCATAGTTTTACACACCTGTGTACTTTTTCATAGGTATGCAAATTTGCACTAATGTGCAAATACTGCATATAAACGCAACTACATACGTGTGTAAAGTTAACAAAGGATTTAAATACAAAAAGCAGATGAGACCTTTAACCTTTGCATTTGTCTAATGGTTTCAGAAAACTACCTATGATTTCGACTCAAAGCTTGTTAGTATTTGGTGCCGAAATATATTTGAACCTGAAGGCCCGGCATGCTTTATTCCTTTACAAAGGATAAGTGGAAAGGCAATATGCTCACAGATTACAATGAAAAATGAAAACGTTCTGGCTGTAATTCCACACCTCCGACATTTATATTATTAGTTAGAACAATCATATATAAACAGTTCGTATTTGTGATTACCTTTGTCTTGTAATATTTTATCGATTCATATTCACAAATTTGTTTCGTATTTAATTTACAAGTTAGAGCAAAAACTGTAATGTTCAGTGGTTTGGATAAATTCTCAAAACCTTTTTTTTTTATAGATTTATTGTTTTGTATCATGGTGTAAATTCTTACTATATAATACGTTTTACTGAATAAAACAAAAAAATGTTATGAGTATTTTCCTTGATATATTAAAACACCTTGTTTGATCTGCACTGATGAGACATAAGTTGTCGAAATGCACTTATGCAGAAAAAAAATAACAGTAACTTCGGTATTTTGTTACTTGTACTCTTTATACAATGCCACCGTAGATATTGTTGTGCTGCTTGAACACTTTTCCTGCTGCAATTTGTGCTTGTCTCAGGTTATATATATATATATATATATATATATATATATATATATATATATATAGGTACCGTATACGGATCTGGGCACGCATACCTTTCCGGACTACCTGGTGTATATCCTTTTTATGAGAGTTCACACAGTGCTTTGGAATTGTTATACATGTATTTGTGAAGTTCGTTTGTTTTGTGAGCGTTTCCTGTCTTTGATCTCCCATACTCTGGCGTTCTCCTGCATTGGCGGATCCAGAGAGGGTTCCGGGGGTGGAGTCCCTTTTTTGGAAAATTTTTTAATTTCATGCAAAATTTTGGTACAAATTTACAAACAAGGGTAAAAAATCGACTTGAACTCCATCGAAACCTCCCTTTTCTAAGGCTGTATCTGCCGATGTTCTCGTATTTGTCTTGTCTCTGGACTCTTGATTTATTTAATCTATTGGTGCTTTATTCGTTTCGTTTCCTGCTGCTGTTATTTCGTCTTAACAGATAAAAAAGCATATGCCCTATTGCATTCAATGGTCTAAGAAATTAACTGTGGTTTATGCAACCTCGGTATTTTAAGTTTGTATTATTATTAAGTTTTTGTAAAAAAAAAACAGTTTTGTATTTTTAACTGGTCCGTTCGAGTCCGCATTACAATCACGTTCACAGCTCAAACAGTCGGACTTGTCCATTTTACATTTTTATTGTCTGGACACAATACCCGTATGTGGATTGTTTTTTTTCAATTTCTTGACTGTGAAGTGCTGGTTAGATGTTTATCGGAAATTATTTCGATTTACGTAACTAGATTGTTTGTTTTGCAATTTAAAATTTAATAATTTTATAAATTTTGATTGAAAATTAAAAAATGTTAAAAAAGTAAAAACAAAATTGAAAGAAGAACGCAGAGTTCCGTTCACTGTGGGTTTAGGTTTTTTATGCTAATGTGTTGCAACCAAAAAGCTATATTTTGAATGTGTTTTGTCACTGAAATGAGATTTCTTTTCAGTTATTATCACATAACGTTCTTGAGACAAATCCGTTAAAACAGGTACTTTTTTTTTCGTGTAATCATCACATTATCATAAAATCAAAAATCTCAATAGATAAAGGAACAGATGAAACAAAGTGACTTATCATAGTTACTCCCTGGACATATTGTACTCTGTTCAGTGTCATCTTTTTGCTGAAGGGACATTATCTGCCAAAATACATTAATCCGAATAATCCAGTCGTTATATTCCACCCACTACAATTGCTCCATTGCGAAAGTGGGAATCGGAAATGGAGCGGGCGTGAATTTTCTAGTGAGGCGTTTATTTCTTCATATGCATTCTCTGATAAAACTAAATACTGACTGTTGCATATGAAAAAGGAGACAAAATCAGTATTGTCAATCTGTGAAAACAAACAAATCTTTGATTAGTTTGAAATACCATACATTGCGGGCGTATAGGAAATAGGGCGTACTTGGTTGTTAGCGAACGGTCCCGAATTAATTTTTAAGATTAATTTGTTGCATTTTATTAAGATCATGATTTGCCTGGCCGATACAGGTACCCCAGAGCCTCTTGTTGTGTTCGATATTGTCACTATGTTGAATTAATTATAGTTCCTATTTAGAGACGTCATGGCCACGGAAGCATGACGTCTGTGAAATTGTATTTGAAAGTTGTGCAGTTTTAAAAGTGTGATATTTCCCATTTATGAACTGTATTTGTATATGTGTTTTATGTTCTCTGTACAATTTGTTTAGAGAAGTAAAGTATTCGTATTCATTTTGTAAATTTAAAATTTCAAAATTTTAATTTACAAATCTCGAACTCTAGCAATAGTATTTGTGATAGATGCGATTGATTGATTGTTTATGAGATAGCAACAGGGTCTTACATGTGATTCATGAGGGTAAAAAATGTTATTAAGAGAGGGTTGCCACTCCCTTTAGGCCTAGAAAAAATACCCGTGTTTCCGGTAACATACTCTTCAAAAGTAGGGTGGGTAGGTAGGCATTTTTTTTTATTTTTCCAAAACTTTTTACATAGACATATAGAGAGTAACTTCTGGACTTTAACAGTGCTTCTTTAAAAATTGCCCAAAAAAACTTAAGGTAGGAATTTTTAGCCCCAAAATCTAGGGTCGGTCAGGTTAGCGGAAACACAGATTTTTGTTTTATTCTGCCTTATTACAACCTTCCATTATTTTTCCACACCTTAGAACCAACTTTCTATCATATCTCAACCTTTTATCTGAAAACTTCAATCGGGTGTGTCTTTTTACCGCCGAACACCGCCATACACCACCGAACACCGCCGAACACCCAAAAAACATTTACAAACACGATTTCTTAAATCACCGAACACTAAATGTTGAAGAAATAATACAAATATATCAGAATTTCAAAGAATTTCAAAGACCGTCCAACAAATTACCCTGCAAAATGCCAACTGTCCTGAACATTCAACAGACACAACACCATAAAGCAAGCAGAACATATAATGTTACACCGTACACTAAATTTGCAAAACTATGAAATATTTCTATCAATAATTATGTAGAAATTTTAATTTTTATAGCAAGTCTGCAACGCATACATTGTATGTAGCTGTCGTTATCTATCCATTAGACAGTATCAAGATATCTGGCATTCCCATTTGAGGTCATTTCAGAAATTTCAATTTAAGATTTGGCAAGTTGTGTATTTTTATAGTTAATATGAGTATTTCATTCATTTTATTTCATTTGGTGTTTTGCTTGTTTAATTTACATGTCATTCTGGCTGGTAGGGGGCGAAGGACATTTTAGCGAAACTGAATTTGATTATGGTGGACATTTTAGCGAGAGAATAAATGGACATTTTAGCGAATTAAAACTAAGTTACCAGTGAAAATTTGATGGGCAATTTAACGAATCATTATTTTATGAAACATATAGTTTTAGTGCTGCTGATGAGGAGCAAATTTCCGAAATGGCCATACAGCTCATTAAAATTATTGCAGTTGGAGTTAACATATGCGTTATGGTATCATGTTCATTTACTCCATATTCTTTCGTAAAAATATAAAGAATTAAAGACGGAAATTTAACAACTTAAAAGAAATGTTTATAGTTCAAGGAAATGTTTAGAATTAAAACAGAACTATCATATTATATATTCGAACTCAGGCCCTTATGCTAAGAAAAAGGCGTTGTCACAAATATCTGTCGCTAAAATGTCCATCTAGGTTTTCCAGATTCGCTAAAATGTCCTTTAAATATTTCGCTAAAAAGTCCATTTTGTCGCTAAAACGTCTTCTTTTTCAAGCTAAAATGTCCACCCGTTTAGCTAAAATGTCCGACGAGAAAACGAAGACGTTTCAGCGACAAAAGGGTGGACTTTTTAGCGATATATTTAAAGGACGTCTCCAGTCCAATAGTCCAATACTTCGGTACTGGCCTGAAAACGATGATTAAAAAAGATAAAATATACAAAGTTTAGAAATCTCCCCCACACAAAGCTGTGTTCGTCGCTGATTCTGGCATTACTTTTACCCTTTAAGTTTATCTGTTCTTCCATATCGTTTGATTTTTTTTTTTGTCTTCCAAATGTTTGATTTTTATCTGCACTGAAGAGGCACAAGTTACCCAAATGACCATCTACAGAACTAGAATTAACTGCAATGTCGGTATATTATTGTAACATGAAAATCTATCTTAGTTTTTACGTGCCAGGTTAAAATAAATGGAATTTCTGTTATTATTTTTAAAATCCCCTATATTATCAATCAATCAATTACTAATTAATGTCTATCAAAATTCGATAGGCACAATTAAAGTGATATACTAGTAATATTTTTTTATTGTTATTTAAATATGTAAAGTTTTTTATCACAATATATTAAATTGTGTCACAAGAAATGTACCATGTTTATCTTCCCGCTGTTTTACGAATACAGATTTACATAATTGGTTTAACATGTTAATCAGATCAAGATAATGATCATGAAATAACATTTTACTAGAATAGCCAAAGAAAATATATAAAATCAATTGATAAAGTATATAAAATACGTCTAACCCAAGCAACAACCATCGAAAATATTCCCCAAAACAAACAAAAGAAAACAAAACAACAAAAAAAAACGAAAAAAAAATGTCATTCCTGTCATCCAGTAAAGAAGTATGGCCACTTTTCAACGTATTTTGTCCCCTCTCTCCACTGTTTAAGTTTCACAAATGCATCTAATGATATCAAAAACTGTTTGAACAGCATATTTGCTTTGTTTTTTTGTTCATAATGCAATGTTTCTCTTTTAAAAAGTTTGATATATATATATATTTCAAGTTGGTGTTTGGTGGTAAAAAGTGTGCTGGTAGTATTTTTCAGGTGTTCTGTCTGTGTTTTTTGTTGAATGAAAAGGGTCGATTAGGTAAAAAACATTTTATTCGCACATTTATCATCCTTTCTTTAAAATACTTTACATTTCTCATAAAAATATGTTTACTTTTTCCACAGCTGGTGTTCGGTGGTTTGTTATATATCCGAGGTGCTTGGTGGTGTTTTGGACGTTCTTATAAAAAATATTTGGTTTGCTGTGATTTTTTCATAATGTATTGAATTCCTTCAAAAATATGAGATAGCTTTACACAGTTGGTGTTTTGTGGTATTTTTCATTTGTTCGGTGGTGTTCTAACTGTTGAATAAAATGGATGGTCGGGTAAAACACCATTTCATTCACGTAATTGTTGTCATTTATTCACAATTGTTTGAATTTATAGTAAATATATGAGTTGTTTTTTTTCAAAATTGGTGTTCGGTGTTTAAATAAATAGTGCTTTGTGGTATTTTTGAGGTGTTCGGCGGTGTTCGGTGGTGTTCGGCGGTGAAAAGACGCACCGCTTTCAATTTCCTTTCTCTCTCCTCCAAAATCATCTTATTTACAACAATCCCTTCAGCTCCCATATCCAGTTTCACCTTCTACCAACTCATTGCAGACATAGATATTCAATGGAATGAACAATTGAACTTGTACACCATTGAGTCAGTGAAGGGAATGATAAAAAATCTTTGCAATAATATTTTCTCTGTTAAACAGTCCTGACACCAAATATTCTGAAAAAAACACATTACACATTTTAAAAGACATCGTAGCATAAGTCGAAAAATAGTTTTGAAAATATTTAAATACACAAATCACAAAAAAAAAAATACGTAACAAAATCACCTTATGTATTATTTGTGTGATTTGTGTATTTAAATATTTTCCGTAAAGACTATAAAGCTATATATTTGTATCATTTCCGAGCAAAAAACATCGTTCGTAATCAGGGACAAGCAGTCAAAATCAGGACCTAATTTGCAGAAGAAACCACCCCTTTGCATTACAACGATATACCTATGGTGATAACAACCAGATATGGAGAGATTAATAATGCAAATATATTACATACAGAAATTTATAAATATACGAATATATTGGTTCTGGTTTGTTAACCGGGACAAAATCAAGTCAAGTAGGTTAATGTAAAAGCTATAAAAAGTACAAATAAAGGGATATGGAGTAAATGTGCATGGGACAAAATCCCTATAAATATATGGTAAGATTAAGCAAATGGAACAACGCTTTTATTGTTGTTCTTCATCTTGAAGTATAAACTAGAACCGACTCAAATAAAACCTAAAGTCTAAGGAATATGTGTAGTTCCCTATAAAGATTACCTTATATCCATATTGTTATCATAAGTGTTAACACTGCTTTCTGGAATGGTGTCTTAACGAAGAAAATCGATTTTTTAAAATTTACTAATTTCTACCTAACCTCCATATTTCCCTACCGATGTGAGGGATACAGAATCCGCATCTTACCACAGTGGAAGTGCAAAACATGGAAATCTCAGACACCCGAGGTGAAGCTTTCATGTTTCTTACGATGCCTGCCGGGTCCAACATAACTGTAAATGTTTCAGAGAGTGAACTATATTTTTAAATATGTAAATGTTCAATGGGACTAAATCCTACAAAGTCATGGTTAGATTAAGCAAATGGAACAACGCAGATTTGGTTGTTGTCCTTCATCTTGAAGTCAGTATGAGGCCTTCATCAATATGCAAACACTCATACAATAAGCAAATACTCATACCTCATAATAAGTTCAAGTCGGCACTTTGCACAGACTTTTGCGGAATTTATTTGCTAGATGTCGAGCAGCGCTACATCTATGTCCTTTTCTGTCATGGAAGCAGTGCCGTCAAAAACAAATTATTGGCCAAAGAACGCTTAGTACTGTCATCTAGGAATTGCACAATTTTGTATGTACTTTCGATTTAGACTTGTGTCTAGCCTCTAATTTACGTAATTCATGACGTATGGTCCTTTTGTATTCTACTGCCGTTGTTTTCCAAATGTAAACTAATATACTAATTTTCAAAAGATATAAACTGTCGAAATTTGGTGTCATTGAATAATATTGAAAATATTGGGGCTAAATTCAAATATATGTATCGTGCTTATTTGCATCAACAGCAAAGTATTTTTTTTTATTAAAAAAAATATTAAAAATGCTTTGTTTTTTTTTTCCTTATATCACTTTTTTACATGATTCTCATTAAGATTATTTCATGAATGGCATAGAAAATCAATCAGATGAATTAAAACTTGAGTTGAACTGCGTTTTTGAGATAGAGCTGAAAAACCTCCCAAAATATCGAGCTACACGCCCGTGAAAGCGTCAGTGGCGTCATTCCGCATCTTTCAACGCTGCTGTCACAGTCAAGTTATAATCGTCAAGGATGAATAACAGCAGATTGTTGTTGAAAAGTCTGTTTTGTGGCCATTAACAATTTGCCAACAAATTTATTCAACGGGCCAAAATATGATGCATTATTATATACATCTTTTAGGGTCGACATAAATACAGAAAGCATACATAAAGTTTTCTGCAAGGAGTCTCCCCTTTCTTCAAATATTCTGATTTGATCTGCTCTGAAGAGAATTGTTGTCGAAAATGCGCTTATGCAGAAACTAAATTCACGTTGACTTCGGTATTTTGTTAGATTTTACACAAAAATCGTTCTTACAAATGAATAACATGTACAAATGTATAAGATTTATTGCATTTCTTTCTTTCTGATATTTCTCCATCTTCTTGTGTCAACATATATGTTCAAACATTTGAGGCTCTTAACTCTGCAACACACAGTCGGCTGCATTCTTTTATTTTAATTGAATAGTTTTCTAGACCAAACTTTGTTTTATGTGATACATATAATTGTCAACGTGTTGAATTTGAAATCGATGTAAAATTCATCAAACAAATTTTATATAAAATCGTCTACAACTCAGCTGACAAGGTTTTCTCCGGGTAACAATTTTCTCTGTCACCCTCCCAGCTATATATTATGTTCTAAGTTGGTCAATATTACAATTTTAAATAACTTATTATCAACAATTGCTGACTAAAGTACAGACTGTAGATTTTGCAAAATATTTTTCATATACAATTAAATGAAAATATACTGACGACGATACTGCGAAGAAGAGTTTTACCATTTCCTTTGTTATTAATTGAGAAACTGGTGTTTGTTTTCACACTTTATAACAAAGATCAACACCTCGGCGTGCGTTCTTTATTTGCCAGTTTTTCATTGATTTGTACATGGTCACTAATTAAAACGAAACATGTTAACCAGTGATTTAGCATACACGGTCTAATTTTTTATAGTAAAAAATAACATCTCTGAAATAAGCAGAAAGGTTATTTACTTGAGAATCGGACAATATTTCATCAACTTTTGTGATTATTGATTTTAAAAATGTTTCACGATTGTATATGCCGATTATTATATGTATCAATTGGCTGGCGTCACTACAAATGAAAAGGCACTATTTTTTATAGTACTATTTTCGAGGTCTGTCAAACATTGGCGTATTGAAATAGTGTAGTGCGCCCTGACAATATATTGGCTTTGACATTTAACACAATCTGGGCACACAGAAGCTATAGTTAGTCGTCATATAAGCGGGAGGTTGATGCATCAATAAACCTGGTTTAACCCACCATTTTATTTATAAAATGCCCGTTCCAAGTCGGGAATATGACGGCTTGCCAAAAATGTTCTGTGTCGGATTGTGTTCCCCTGATTCAGTCGAATGTTATACGGATTTTCCTTACTGGTCTCTTCCTTTGATCGATTCTGACTTTTGTTGTCACTTTTATATTATTCATGATAATCAGTTAGTTGTATGATCTGATGATTGTTTGTTTTGTACACTGTTGTCGATTTTGAAGCTGAAATATTTCCAATATGATAGCAAAAAGTAATTTTATGCACCTTAAATTTTCTTTTATATTTAGATTTAAACTATAATACTTTGATGCCAAATAATAGCAAAAAATATAATTTTAAGCAAACATTAATTTGTGTATCTTTTTTGGAGAAGGTCGAGTAGAATTATACCAGTAGCCACAACGATTTAATACAGAGATCGTCTGAAAATAATCGTTCCACACACCCAAACTACACAAACATCAAACTATCCAAAAGACGGAATTAAATGACGAAATTTAAGGGAATGTTAAATGCATTTTGAAAATTATTGGCTTTGTTTAAAGAAGTTAGCTGGATAAAAGAAAACGAGAGTGATCAGCTTTCGGAAAAATCAAAATAATGGGACATTACTGAACTGGAAGTCACCTACCGTCTACACACAAGACAAGTCGAACAACCACAATTAATCGTCTTTAAACAGTACTAGAAAAAATAGATAATTCTGTTACAACATGTATTTTGTATTGTTTGGTATGTTTAAATAAATGAATCCGAAAAAAGAATGGGCGAAAAATAAAATTAGTCTCACATTTTTACTCTGTTAATTTATTACAAACCAAGAATCTGCGGTGTATCTGATCGCTTCCCGATGTAACGATTTCGCATATCTTTATTCTCAATAAAGCAATACACATTGTAAATGTTACATGTAATGTTATCAACTCTATCAAGAAAGTATAATGGGGGTAAATACAATCACTTTTATTACTAACTATTCCTTTATATTGTTATCTGTAATATGTAGGCATTATTTATATTTTATATTTACAGTGAAATTGTAAGAGACGTTTCATTTCAAGAATTTTTGGGTTATACCTAAATCTGTAATTAAATATTTATAGAAATATCTTATATTCCAGTCCTACATATCGTAGATAAACATTTCCACATAAATATGTAGACAAATACCACCATCTTCTTTATGTTAATTTTGACATGGTGAAAAATGTCTGGAAATTTTACCGTAACATATGAAGAAGTTTTGACTTACATTTGACTTATACATAAATATTAGTAAACATAAATGTAAGATTTGCTTTTATTTAAAAAGGTAAAGAAATGTATGATAAATTGCGGCCTCTATTCGAGACCCACTTATCGCAAATAAGTGGATAAAGAGCAACATTTACACATGATTTAGTGTATTCGGAAATGTAGGTAAATACCACCATCTTCTTTATGTAAACTTTGACATGATGATAAATGTTTGGAAATTTTACAGTAACATTTAAGAAAAGTTTGACTTATATATAAATATTAGTAAACACAAACGTCAGATTTGCTATAATTTAAGTAGGTATGGAAATGTATAATAAATTGCGGCCTCTATTCGAGCCCCACATACTGCAAATATGTGGGGAAATAACAACATTTACATGTAGTTTAGTATGTTCGGAAATGTAGATAAATACCACCATATTTTGACATGATGATAAATGTTTGGAAATTTCACAGTAACATTTAAGAAAAGTTTGACTTATATATAAATATTAGTAAACACAAATGTCAGATTTGTTTTAATTTAAGTAGGTATGGAAATGTATAATAAATTGCGGCCTCTATTCGAGCCCCACATACAGCAAATATGTGGGTAAATAGCAACATTTACATGTAGTTTAATATGTTCGGAAATGTAGATAAATACCATCATCTTCTTTATGTAAACTTTGATATGATGATAAATGTTTGGAAATTTTACCGTAACATTTAAGAAAAGTTTGACTAATATATAAATATTAGTAAACACAAATGTAAGATTTGCTATAATTTAAAAAGGTATGGAAATGTATGATAAATTGCGGCCTCTATTCGATCCCCACATATCGCAAATATGTGGGGAAAGAGCAACATTTACATATGATTTAATGTATAGGGAAATGTTCGGAAATATTGAAGTTAAATTTACATTGTTTTGTTCATATTGGACACGTATGGAAATATTACCCTAACATTTGCTTTATCTTTGAAATATATGCACATCTGCGTAAAGTTTACTGACATTTAGTTGTCTTTACATACCTTAGCAAACATATCTTGCAGACGGCTCATTATATTTTACTTATCTTTAAACATGTAAATAAATGTTTGTAAATTAACATTTTCATGCAGTGACACTTATGGATATTGATCCCTTAGCAGGCTATGCTACAGGTTTGACAAATAATGGTCCAGAAAAGCCAATTCCAGGCATAAATCCTACACCAGTAAGTGTACATGAAATAAACACAATCAAAACTGAGCCCAGTGTAGTTAAACAAGAAGAGGGCCAGGTAGAGACAAATGCAGTAGATATGATGAGGTTTGACCAGTACATGGTAGGTACTTAAGGTGAGAAAAAGTCAAGTAATGACGCACTCTCAGTACCGAGCACTCAGGTGATGGTAGTCGCTCCTCCAGTCGGGGGAGGATCCATTGCTTCGGTTTCTCCAACTGGAGGTACCCAGGTAAATACTGAAGTCGCACCTCAGGTAACATGCTCAGGTATGATTAAGCCAGATTCAGTGCATGTTACAAGTAGCTTAGTACCTCCATATGTGACAACAAGTACATTCAATCCGTTGTTCCCTGTCCAACAAATCAACAGTACGCAACAAGATTTCAACAATCCAACATACCATCAGCACAAATCAACAAGGTGACCCGAACCATCAACTACAACTCAACAATGTACCACAACATTACGTATATCAACATGGTGTCAACATGATTATACCACCCGTCAACACCTTTCAACAAGGCGTCAACACCTATCAACAAGGCATGGTTATGCCTCAACAACCAACTAGTCACCTTCAACAAGGCGTCAACACCTATCAACAAGGCACCGTAACGCTTCAACAACCAACTAGTCACCTAGAACAAGGCGTCAACACCTACCAACAAGGAACCGTTATGCCTCAACTACTACCTAGTCAACTACAACAAGGCGTTCACATCAGTCAACAAGATGTCAACAAGTATCAACAGGGAATCAACATGGGTCAATATGTCAACCACACTCAACAAGGACAAATGAACTCAACCGTTAACCCAAATATGGTTCAAAAAACTTACAACGGTACTCAAGAATTGAATTTCCACAGTCAACAAGCTGGAAACAATGGAAATACCGTTAACAGTCAACCTCAGGGACAAGTCAATCATCCGAATCAACATAATCAACAGCCTAAGCCACAACAACAACTAGACTATGGCTATGAAACAGAAAACGCAAGCCATAAATCATGGAGACCAATGAATTATGACTCTGATCAGTCACAATTCTCCGAACCAGAAAACAGAAGTGTAAAATCTGAAAGGAAAAGGAAGTCTGGTCCCCCTCAGCAACAAAGGGGAAGGGAGACTACCAGACGTTATAATGTCATGAGTGACAATGAGACTGAAGGCTCAAACCAGCATAATGCTCGTCGGCAGACTAGGCGGCAGAGGGATGACTCAAAGTTCATAAGTTCAGTACCTAAGTCCCTAAGGTACACAAGGAAAGGAAACTGGAAAGCCTTCTACACCAAGTTTTCCGGATATGCGAGGTCAGCAAGTTGGACAGAAAGGCAAAAGTTAGCCCAATTGTGCTGGTGCCTCGAGGATAAGGCAAGCGATTTTTACACTTTACTGTTAGAGCAAGACCAATATATTACCTTCAGAACAGTTATAGGTAAAATGGAGAAACGTTTTATTGGTTTCCAAGAACTGCTCGAAACCATCCAAGTGCAATTTCAAACGAGCACTCAGGGTAAGCAAGAATCCCTGGAAGATTGGGCAGATAAGGTTTTGTACTTGGCGACAAAGGCATTCCGGGATTTGCCGGAAGAACATATGACAAAACAGGCTATAATGAAATTTTGTCAGGGCTGTTTTGATGCACAAGCAGGACCACTATGGAGATGGCGACCAGCATTCCAAAAAAGCGGTACAGGCTAATCAGAGTAAGTCCTTCGACAAACCGTCGACTTGGATACAAAAGTAGACAACCCCAGTGTGCATGGCGTGGACAAAATGTTATGGAGAGCAGAATTACCAAAATGGAGGATCAAATGTCGAAGCTTATGATCCAGATGTCCACCTTATTTGACGAGGTCAAACGGTCAGTCAAGACTTCTTCGAAGTCTCCTGCTTCGAGTCGTGAGCCCTCCTCAGATCGAGGAAGGAGACGAGATGTAAACTCATCTTCTAGACACAGTGGAGGTTGGCGCAACAACAATCGCCAGGGTAATCGGAATACTCAACAGAACAGCCGAAGGAATAGTCTATCAAATATTGACAGAAGATGCTTTGTATGTGGTACATGTAGCACAGAACATTTCAAAAGACACTGTCCTGAGTGGAAATCACAGAAACCAGATAGACTTCAGCTGATAAGGAATGACAACTCACAAAAGGATAAGCAAAAAGAAAAGTCAACTGGGACTTCAGCTTTCAACATAGGTGAGGCTAACCTTTTAAGATGTGAGGTTATCATAAGAGGTCAAAATTTGAAGGCATTGGTGGACACAGGTTCAGAAGTTACTGTCCCGAACGACAAACTTTTTGAAACCTTCAGACAGAAACAATGCGTAATCAAGGAAACACTCATGCATGAAGCAGGTCAAGACATGAGCATGAAATGCAGGGTTACTTATTCAGTTAAGATCAAGATTTGTTCAATGACTTTTACACGTCAAACTTTTTACATTGCACCCTTAGATTGTGCATTGATAATAGGTTATGATTTCCTGGAAAAGAACCAAGCCGTATTAGATATTGGGAAAAGAACTCTGTCTATAAGTGGTAATGACATCCCACTCTTGCTCGGTGGAAAAAAATATGAACAGCCCAGATGTGGCAAAGTCACTGTCACAGAACGTACTATTATTCCACCTAACTCAGTAGTAAGAATGACCAGTTCAGCTCCAACACAAGAGCATAAGTATGTTGTAGAGCCAGGTGAAAACACAAGGTTGTTAATGCCTAGATCCCTTTGCTCTAAAGGGGATAACCCGATGTCTGATCAATGCCAGTGACACTCAAAAAAGGTACTACAGTTGCTGAAGCTCAGGTGGTCGAAGTTCTAGCTTCCCACGCCGAACCTTCGGTAGGCACCTCAGCTGCAGGTGACCCTACTTATACCAGTCAATCAACTGATGCTAGGATACCAGTTCATCTTAGGGACATGTATTCGAGTTCCTGTTCTCAGCTTACCTGTCAGCAGAGTACTAAGTTAAAACAACTGTTAATACAATATGGAGATGTTTTTGCCCAGAATGAATTAGACTTGGGAAACTTTACTGCTATTGAACACTCCATAGACACTGGAGATGCCAAACCTATCAAACAAAGAATGCACAAAACACCTGTATGCTTTGTGGGTGAAGAGGAAGCTCATTTGCAGAAAATGTTGGATGCAGGAGTGATCCAACCCTCCGTCTCTGATTGGGCGTCAGCTCCTGTGCTAATCAGGAAGCGTGATGGAGGAGTCCGATGGTGCATCGATTACAGAGCTTTGAACTCCGTCACAGTAAAAGACACCTTCCCATTACCTTTGGTCGAAGAATGTCTTGATACCTTAGCAGGTAATGTTTGGTTTGCAAAGCTCGATGCAAATTGGGCCTACTGGCAGGTAAGAATCAAGCCAGAGGACAGAAAGAAGACAGCATTCATCACAAAATATGGTCTGTTTGAATGTGTCAAGACGAGTTTTGGTTTGTGCAATGCTCCAGGGACATATGCTAGAGTAATGAATTTGTTACTAAGACGCTTGAACTGGAAAGTGGTGCTAGCTTTCCTGGATGATATCCTAGTCTTAGGAACAGATTTTGAGTCTCATTTACAAAATCTCAAGGACATATTTCAGAGGTTCCGTCAGTACAAGTTAAAGCTGAAACCAGCTAAATGTCACTTGTTTAGGAAATCTGTAGAGTTCCTAGGAAGAACAGTAAGTTAGCAAGGACTCAAAATTGGAGAACAACATCTGAAACCAGTTAAGGATTGGCCTATTCCTACATGTACCAAGGAAATAGAATACTTTTTTCGGATTTGTCAATTACCATAGGTCATTCATCAAGGATTACTCTAAAATTACTCAACCTCTGTATGAAATTACAGGTAAAAAGCCTTTTAGTGGGAATATTGATATAGCATTTGACGCATTCAAGGAGAAATTGCTATGCGCACCTGTCCTTACTTTCCAAAACAAGACAGATTACTTTATATTAGACACGGATGCGTCTGATTAAGCTTCTGGATGTGAGCTTATACAGGTACAAGAAGGTCAAGAAAGTACAATAGCTTACGGTAGCTTTGGGCTCACGCCGGAACAGAAAAGGTACTGTACTACTCATAAAGAGCTACTGGCAGTAGTCAGGTTTACCAGGCAGTTTAGACAATACCTGTTAGGGCGACAGTTCACGGTCAGAACTGACCACAGTAGTCTGACGTGGTTATTGGTTTTCAAGGAACCGCAAGCTCAACTGGCAAGATGGCTGGAAGAACTCAGCCAGTATGATATGATTATCCAGCATCACCCTGGACGGCTCCACACCAATGCGGATGCTATGAGCCGGATACCTGGTGATGTACAAGCATGTCACAATTTCACAGCCGACATGGATATAAGCAAGTTACCTTGTGGGGGATGTCCATACTGCACTAGGGCCCACAAGAACTGGTCAAAATTTATACAGGATGTAGACCAAGCATTACCTTTGACAAAGAAAGCCCACAAAAGGGAAAAGCCAGTGAGTAATATCGCTTCTGCTTTAAAAGGTCTCTTCGAGATCCTCGGCTCTCCCTCACCGTTCTCCAGCTTTGTGCCGGAGGCCGAGGCCGAGTCACAACAGAAGTCTGCAGAAGGTAAGAGCGATATTGCAAGTAGTATAGAAGACACTTTGCTTACTACAAACCTAGACCTGTATATGACAGAGGGACAAACAAAAATAGTGGCAGAGGGTCCAAATTTCTGTCACATTGCTGCAATATCACAGGATGACTTCATCAGTATAACCGGGTACTCAGCAGAGGACATCAAGTCTGCTCAATCTATGGACATAGATTTGGAAATCATTTTAGCTTGGGTTAAAGATAAGGAAGAACCCAAGGAGGACAAGCTATTTCTTGCAGCCCCAGCAGCTAAAAGCCATTGGATTAACTAGGACATGTTTTTCATAGATAATCAGGGAATACTGTGTAGCAAGGCTTAAAAGGACGAGGCAAGCTCTAGACTTGTGGTACCTGCCTGTATGCAGAAGTCAGTTAAGCCTCTCTTACACTACACCGTATAGCACAAACATATGGGGAACGAATGATAATCATTTTTGTACGGTGGTAAATATTTTTGTTCGTTCACGAATAACAGAGAAAACGCACAAAAACCGGATATATACAGTAAGTACACCGTACATGCACAGTCCTGGCACCGAATAAACCGACTCGCACCGAACAAACACCGGAACCCTACAGGACGAGCACCAAGTAAAAACGAATTGAATTATTACTATGCAAAACAATCGATTTTCAAAAAAGCTAAATCCCAGTTCTTATCGTTGTCTACGTTTGTCTTTTGTCTTATTACTGTTTTTCTTGTGCTAGTAGATTGTTGCATGTGATTGTAATTTTGGCCATTGTAAGCGTGTTCCCTGTTCTCTTTGCCGTCTTTTGACCGCTTAACAACTTATTTTACACAAATAATCATTACGGCGTGCTTGACTAGTTAAATTCATTTTCCCAAAATGTCACCGAATAGAAAAGCAAGAGAATGACCTAAGAAAAGAACTGTCGGGTCAAAGATAGTTCTTCACTAACAACCCAAGGCGAAAAATCCCGTGAAACTACTCGAGACCAAGATCGGATTGAAGTCTTTAGAGTAGCGGATGCTCTTAAACGGCGAGAAAACGGACATTTTTTTCAATTTTGACGTTTTTGGTATATTTTAGAAAAAAAATGTTACAATATAAATACAAATAAACAAACACTGCATAAGTCTTGCAATTACTAATTAAATAAGCAACTTTAAAGAGGTAGTGTATACCATCTTCTATTGGGCGATTACATAATAAGCTATCGTTGTAAATTCGTTTTAAGCAAAATAAAAATGGTAAAATTAGTCCACATTTTAAAATGTAAAAAAGGATGAAATATACAAAGTAAAAAATAATAAAAGACTGGCTAAAAAACAGAAGAAAGGAACAGAAAGTATGGCTAAAATTATCGACCTAATGACCTCCAACTAGGGGGCAACCAGATGATTTTTGTCATTCTTCAGCGGTTCATGTTTCTCTCGTTATGGCACGTTTCTCTCGTTTCTCTCCATCCGATTGCCTCATAGTTGAAGCCATAAGGTCGAAAATACGGGCATTTCCTTCTGTTCTTAACCCTTTTTTCATTTTTTTTTTAATATTTTATATTTTGTACTTATTAACTTTTAATTGTGGCCTACTTTGGCAATTCTTAATTTTTTATTGCATGTTAATTTTGGCCGTTGCACAACATATATTTTTATTCGGTGCTCGTCCGGTTGGTTTCCGCTGTAAGAACTCGAACGGTTTATCCGTTATCTCTTCGGTAAAAGTTCGTTTCACCAATTTAATCTACCGTACATGAACGGATGCAAGACGGACAAGTACCGAATGAATAACGTATATTAAACGCATGACAACCGAACAAAACGTAAACCTACCGTACATTCACCGGACATTTTGTGCGGTATATATCCGTTCTAACTTTTGAACATGTTCAAATTTTTTCACCTTGCAAAACGGACATCACCGTACTTGTACCGTATTCACCGGATAAAGAACGGACGACAAACGTATATGAACGGAGACGAACGGATATAATTTATTTATATACGTTCGTCGTTCGTTCGTCTAGTGTAAGAGGGGCTTTATGGAACTATGTCATGAGTTACCCTCCGCAGGTCATCAAGGTACGGAGAGAACTCTCACTAGAGTGAAAGGTAAATTTCACTGGTACAACATGTCCCGAGATGTCAGAAATTTTGTTACTAGCTGTGATGTTTGCAGTAAAAACAAGAAACCTGTCGGATATAATAGGTACAGAATGGTACCTTACCACTCCGGATACCCTATGGAGAGAGTTCACATTGACTTTATGGGTCCGCTTCCCAAGACAACAAAGGGAAACGAGAACATCCTGATGGTGGTGGACCAATTTACAAAATGGGTCGAGTGTATACCTCTTCCGTCACAGACAGCGGAAGTCATTGCCCATGCAGCCATCAATGAATTTTTCTCCAGGTTTGGTTATCCGTTTCAACTGTTTTCAGACCAGGGTAGAAATTTTGAGAGCTCGTTATTTAAAAGCGTATGTGAGCTATTACAAATACATAAGGCTCGAACGACTCCATACAGACCCTCCAGTAATGGACAAGTGGAGCGACAAAACCGAACTCTGATGGATGCAGTTCGCTGTTTTGTGGACGACTCCCAAGACAACTGGGATGAGTTTTTGCCCCAGTTAGCAGGAGCAATCAGAAGCAGTGTTAATAGAAGCACTGGGTATACCCAAAACAGGTTAATGTTGGGGCTAGAAACAAATCAACCTGCTGATTTAATGTTCAGTAATGGACACGAAAAAACATATGAGGGTCCAGAACAGTACATAGTTGATCTTGAGAGTGCTATCAGAAAATCTCATGAAATAGCTAGGAAAACTCTCTAGACTACACAGGCTAAGATGAAAAGAGACTTTGATGTGCGAAGGCACGGAAAACAATATAAGCCTGGTGATTAAGTCTACGTTTTGCATGACGCAAAACCAAAAGGTTAAGCTGAAAAGCTCATGTCACCCTGGCGGCCTTGAGTGGTGGTACAGAGAAAAACATCATACCTGTACAAGGTAAAACTCAGAAAGGTCATTTTTAATGTAAATCCTGACAAAATGAAGCCATGCAGGGACCGCAAAATTCCTCTATGTTTGAGGAATGGTCAAGAAAAAGTTCTCAGTGGAGAAGATATCATGGCTGGCACACAGGATGTTAAAGGTAAAAAACAGTACTGTGTCTGTAGAGGTCCAGATACAGGTGAGACAATGATTCAGTGCGACCAGTGTCATGACTGGTTCCACCTATCCTGTGTAGGACTGACCCCAGATGAGACAGAAGCTCTAAAGGCATATGGCTGCCCCAACTGTCAACCAGTTGATGCAGTCCCAGGTATCCCTTAGCTTAAGAAAAAAGGGGGGGGGAGGGGTCAGGGTAAATCTCAGAGACAACCATATGTAGAAAATTATGCAAGTACAATTAGTGCACCTAAGGGTGTTTGTTGGTATTTGGGTAGATTAACCAGTTAAGCATTGATCTGATATATTTGGTTGAAGATTAGACATAAAGCTTAAATATGTTTTTCTTCTTGTGTACTTGCAGGATATATTTGTTTTGCTTAATATGGAATGGTTTAGACAGTACGATTTGTCTTCCTCGGACAAAGAAGACACCCTGAAGGAAGAGGTTCACTCCTCAGCCGAGGAGGAGCCAAAGAGACCCTGGAGGCCGCAGCCAACTCGTAGACCCCAGGCTGGACAGAAAAGGAGCCAGGGAAGAGGACTAATGGCTCTAGCGGAGAAGATGAAGAGGAGTTTGGCCCTGGGAGAGGAGCTGGGAGCTAGTGCAGAGGTGCTAGCAAGACCTAAAGAGTCTCGGGAACCTACTCCTCCTAAGGAGGAGTCAGTACCATCCAGCAGGGCCGATGATGCCGCTCCTCGTACTGAGGAGGGCATTCCCCCTTCTTCACCTAGTAGGGCCGAGGATCCCGCTCCTCGTACTGAGTAGGGCATTCCCCCTCCTTCACCTAGTGGGGCCGAGGATGTCGCTCCTCGTACTGAAGAGGGCATTCCCCCTTCTAAGAAGAGGTCCCGAACCAGGTGCCCTGTACGGACTTGCGACAGAAGGGCAGGATCCATTCGCCCTCACATCTTCGAGGAGCATCTCCCACACTTATTCTGTGAAACACTTTCCCAAGAAGTAATGGAGGACAAGGAGTACAACTTGGCTAGAGCCCAGGTCTTGCATGAGCTCAAGTGTTGGCTGTTTTGGGAGGACGGGATTTGGTCAGAACTCCTCGCCCATGTCCGGAGGAGGATATAGGTGCCAGCCAACTGCAAAATTGATCCCCGTGGGATCCCCTGTCATGATTCCCTGGCACGGCATATGGGGTGGAAGCCAAGGGCAAGGCTTACTATCAGCCCACCCAACAGCGTTGTATGCCTCGTCCACTGGATGGTGTTGGCAGCCATCCTAAACTTACTGACCCTGTCCCAGCGGGTACACCTGAGGACGGTTTCAAGGGGGACAACCGTTCTAAAGAATTCCGGGGCTACGAGCGCCCCTGAAGCTATTGTGGCTCCTCCAGTGGAGGTCCCACATCAGTCGGATGCAGGACGGGAGGTAGTGTCCTCTAGTGGTGGTCTGACCATCACCACCAGGGACCCTGTGGCAGACGCACCTTCCGAGGTGAAGCAACTACACTTTGCAGTAGAGGACGGGCAGCGGTCCGAAGTGATCTATGCAGAGACGGTCCTCGACCTGAGGAGGTCCTGCAGGGAAATCTTCGGAATAGAGGAGGAGGTGGAGCTACAAGTGAAGAGCTGTGGAGTGATCCCACATTCCACCGGACACCTACAGTGCCTCTGTCTAGGCACTGTACTCCTAATCCAAAGGATGCAGTCATCAAGTTCATCAACTTGGAATCTGTAAATATGAACAGTATATATCAGTACCGTGTCGTTAAACGATGTACATATGAATATATATATGTTTAACACAGTGAAAAGATATCATCTGTGGAGCAAGGATTTGCTGTATTTCCGTCAGTTGAAGGAATTAACTGATTGGGGTTTTGTAATGTACATTTTGGATTTTTAAGTTGTTTTAGTTTTGGACGTCGACACGGGGTAGGACTTTTCGGCTGCAAGTTCTGCGCACTCCTTAGCACTAGGAGGACTTGTACAAAGTAAGTGAGAACCGAACCGTCAATCTAAAAGCGAACAATCCAAGGACAATGGCAACACCAGAAACAAAAAAGGCAGAAAAAACAAAGACACAACATGGGTACAGCACAGAAAAGAAAAATGAAGACACTCACACACAAAGATGAACAACACGGACCCAATATAAAACCATGGTTGAGATCAGGTGCACCGGTAGAGTCAGCATCTCCTGCTTCTTATAAGACACCCGCCGTGTTGAACATGTCAAATTCGGTAGAGGAAACAACAATTAAGCTTTAAAGGCTCTTGAATAGCTTTATATGTTGTCATGTGGGAAACAGATATCCCATAGCGGTCCACAAGATGATGATGTCGACCGTAAAACTTCTGGAGGGATGACTTCAAGTTTTGGGTAACGTACCCTTGTTGAAGTAGCCTATTTGTGAGCAACCGGGCTCTATCAAGGAAGTCACTGTATCGAACACAGGCTCTTGAATAGCGAATGAGCTGGGAGATGTAAACTTCATATGCCGGCGCTTTTGGGATGTTGCTACAAAGAAAAGGGAAGTTTACTATTGGAAAGGTGAAGTCATCGCGTTTGTCGTACAGCTTAGTTTGAAGTCTCCCTCTGTTGTCAATTTCAGGGTGAAGGTCAAGGAACGAGGCTGATGTAGAAGTGTCTGTGGTATCCTTAATTTCGAGCTCTTTTGGATAGATCAAATGAAGAAAATCACCAAAGCGAGGGTTGTTTAGCGACAAAATATCATCTATATAACGGAAGCTTAAGTTAAAGGAATGTGCCAGTCTTTTGTCTTTATTTTGAAGAAGCCCTTCGATGAATTCAGCTTCATAAGAATGAAGAAACAGATCGGCTAGGAGAGACGCACAGTTTGTGCCCATAGGAATTCCGATAGTCTGTTGAAAAACAAGTCCTCCAAACTGGACAAATATATTGTCGATCAGAAACTCTAACATTTTAATCACTTCTTCCTCTGTATATTTTTTCTCCGATTCAGAGTTATGTTTCACAAAGTAGGCTTGTTCTCTACCTACAACAATGTACCTATATCTACGTTCACCGTTCTTACGTGAGAAACATCTATGAATTAAACCTTTCAGCCGAGATTTTAGTTGTTCATGAGGAATAGTAAGGTAAAGTGTGGAGAAGTCGAAAGTTTTAATGCTGTTACAGTGTGATAATGATCTAGAGTTTAAGATGTCAAGTAGATCTTTGGAGTTTTCAAAATCCACATTTCATTCACACCGCTTCTTGAAAAGCAAGTATCACAGTATTTTTGAAGGCCCTCTTTAACAGCTGTCAAGATGGAGGTTAGCAATTTAGATAAAGGTTTTGTAGAAATCAATCATCTGTATATTTTGATCTGAATTGGAAATTCAGGGGGTTAATGAATTCAATCAGTAGTGATTGGTGATTTATATTTATATATTTTGGGAATATGCCAACGATGAATCTTGATGAACTATGATGCGTTTGATTTGTGTGTCATCTCAAGTTGTAATGAGATGTGTTTTCAGGTTAGATAGCCTGGTTATACACACCTATGGGCGGTGTGGGGGTTAGGTAGTTTGGACCCAAGATTTTGTATTGATCGGTAAATGATCATGGATAAGTTACATCTTCATTTTTTTCAGTTGTCGGTCAAGACACTGGTTTTATTTATTGTCGGTCAAGACAATGGTTTTTTTATCGGTTGAGATAATGGTTTTATTGTCAGTTTATGGGACAATAGGTTTTTGGGGATAAGGTTAACTTCCCTACCACATTTTAGTTTTAAGTGATTACGTTATTGTTACTCCCAGGTTCTTGGGGAGGGTAGTTTTTACATCCTTTACATTAGGATTTATGAGTTTCTGCACATGCTCTTATTCACACATCATTATATTCATCTATAGCTGAGCTTTTGTATATTTGGCCAAGGAGTGTTATATACTTCGTCCCTAGTCGGAACTAGCGTTCTTCCTTTTCAAGACGGAGGGGATGTAGTATAATTACTCTTAGCTCCGATTTTACCCTCCTTGATCCAGTAATAGGAGATCATTGAACCGGATGTGATGCCGCGCATGTGTAGCTGTATTCTCTTTCCTGTACACCATTGTTTATGTGGGACACGGAAGATCAATCAAAGAGGCCATTGACCTTACTGCAGTTGTGTATTGTTATATATAGTAAGTTCATATATGTTTAAGTAGCGCTAAGTGTCTGACGCCTTCCTGTTATATGTATACGTCTTTCCCACTCGAGACCATGTCACATTACAAGGATCACAGGCATTGCGATCAAGAATTGCGAGGGTTGTAATTTCTATGGCCATTCGCAAGTGTAGTTGATAAACTATAGCAGTTAAAAAAACAAATTATGTTATATTTCCCCGACTCGATTTCATTATATTAAAAGTAATCAAGAGTTTCATAGTATGTGTATTATCCATCTTGTAAATATGTGTATTATCCATCTTGTAAATATGTGTATTATCCATCTTGTTAAAGCTGTTTTTACAGTTTTGTCCAGTAAGAATAATTAGAAATAAAATTGTTTATTAACCAATGAATTTATAAAAACTTGAATTTGTATTTATAAATGTTTCAATTGAAAATATAAATGTTTTTAAAATAAATTAATATATTTTCATCGTATTCATTTTTTTTTTTCAATTGATTGGATTATTTCCTCTTTGTTAAATTTTTATAAGTATTATTATTTCTGGATAAATTAGAGAATTAGCTTAGCCGCTGCTTGGTGTAAATTCTAAATCAGTATAAACCAGAATGTCTAAATTTTACAAAAAGTAAAATGTACCTTGTATTTGGGTTCAACATATACTTGTACATACTGCTTTCATGTACAGACAACGTCAATGATTTTTTACCTGAGCAGTGTTATACCTGGTTAAATAGAATTTGTTCAGCAGGATTATCTTGGCTAGTACTTGGGAGGTAGCATATGGTTTGTCCTATAGACTAACATTTCAAGTTTGACTGACTTTGAATGAGTTAAGGTCAAATTTTAAGGAACCAGTAGTTTTATAGCAAAGAATCTTCTATAAAATTAGTGCACATTCGATTAAAAATATTCACAGAGACTCCAGTATATCATTATTTTACACCAGGCTTGTCATATACGTCGTTTTGTTTTACATCAAGTGTTAAGGAGGGTTCAAAAAACAACATAAATGGCCAGCAATGATGATGGAAAAATTGAAATCTACGTGAATTATTTCGATTCTAATAGGACAATTACGGTACCTTTTTAATGAGACCTTTTTGTTGCCTTGGCTTTTCAAATACCTTTATGTACCCATAACATAACCGTAAATATTTATTAAAAACACACCGGGAAGAGAAGGTTGTGTCCCTTGAACGTGACGTAATCTGGCATTGGATCCTTTTTTCATGTCGTTACAATGGTAACATCTTCTGCTGCGGTTGGATATCTTGAAAAATTCATATATCTCTGTTCCGCGTTTCTTATGAGTTTGTCGCTTGTTTTAGACTTCTTGTGGTGTCAAAGCGTTTAAAGTACGACATATAAGAATTTGGTTTAATCTGACCTGGTATGTTAGAACAGCACACGTCTCATAGGAATATTTTCTAGTCTTTAAATAATTTAAAATACTGACCTCTACGTATATGAGTAACTGAGTATAAAGAACTAGAAATGTAGTTCTAACGTATCCTTTTAATTATTATTATCTGTACTACCCTGAATAAGAGTATTCTCGCTAGCGAATGAACTCAAAACCCCGGGAACGTATAATGTCGTTTTCATTTTTTAACGCCACGATTAGGAAAGTATGTAATACACCATTTGAGATTATTAAATATTAGGCACAGAAACCATGACTGCAGCATTTCTTTGTCCTTTAAATTCATAAACCTTGCGCATTTACAATACTTGGGCTAGGCTAAATGGTTTGAACGAATTTCGTTTTACTAAAACAATTGACTCGAGTCTGTTCTAATATTTTAGCAAGCTATAAGAACTATTTTGTCTTTTTATTATGTTTTCAGACTCGTAGGCCTTCAAAAGTTTTCTTTTAAAGCAAAGGCATAATTCCAAGATATTACTTACAGAGGTATGATCGAGGAATAGCTATTCAAAATTTCTAAAATAAACCCACTTGAGTTTCTACGACGAATTCCAGCCGCACTGTACAAATTGAGATCGTCATTACCTTTAACGTGCATTCGTAGAAGCCTTACTGAAGTAAAAAGAATCGGTACATTTATATTTACACGGCTACCAATGCATCCGACATAACTTTGAACTGATTAAGAAAGTAAAACATGCATTAGATGGGCTAAGGGGTGCTCGCCGGCAGATTAGCAGTAGATGTTTCCTGTTATCCCTTTTATTTCAATTAGCCTGACTGACATAGTTTAGTCAATAACATCTTAATTGACGAAATTTCAATACAACAGAAACAAAAACAACTGGGCCAGACTTTTAATTTCGGCTTTATATAGACGATGTACTTTCTATTAATAACCCAAGAGTTAACGAATATTTACATCGGATCTACCCCAGTGAACTTGAAATTAAAGAGACAACAATCCTCTGATGGTGGACTGTTAGTCCCCGAGGGTATTCACCAACCCAGTAGTCAGTACTTCGATGCTGACCCAAAAACCCGATTGTATTGAAACTTGCAATTCTAAATTTTGCAAAATTTTGTTTAAAACTAAGGAGTATCACCCTCATGCATAGCTCTGTCTTTAGCTGAATTTTGGCTTTTCTATATAGATTCTTTTGGTTATATGTTCCCTGTCAGCTTAAAAATGTTTTTTTTTACTTCCAAATGTCTTGGTTTGACCTCTACTAATGAAACATAAGATGTCGATATGCGCATATGCAGAAAATAAATTAACAGTAACTTCGGTATTTTGTTATTTATACACCAAGTACTGCTTCTTACCTCGACCTTTTATCATACATTGACGAACATTGACGTCTGAAATCTAGGTTATATGATAAACGTGATGACTTTGACTTCCCAATTGTGAACTTTCCCTTCCTCGGCATCAATATACCTACCTCACCTTCGTATGGAGTGTATATTTCACAATTAATTTGTTACTGAGGAGTAGTTCATACAGTGACTTTGTGGAAAGAGCAAAAGCAGTGTTACAAAAACTAAGAGTTAGGGTAATATTCAGCCGTTGTTATTCTTATACCTTCAGAAATTTTATTTCAAATTATATATAGATACGAAATGTCGGTGTCACAAACGAAAACTGACATCTTCAGGAATTTGACATTACCGATTCTGACTTTACCCTGGATTAAGCAACTGACAGTGTGACGGGTGCTGTATACAGAGCAAGACATGCTCACCCTTCCGGAACCCCTGATGCCACTCTTTTTGAGAGTTCACATTGTTACTGCTTTAGTTTTTTTTATTTGTAGCAGTTTTGTTTTGTGGTTGTGTAGCGTCTCGGTCTTCTGTCTTCTTGTGTTCTTGCTTTTTGCCTTGTCTCTTGACTTTGATTTATGTAATCCTGTTCTTCGGTCCTTCGGTATTCTTCTATCTGTTTTTTTAAGAAAAAGGACATTTTAAAGATCCTTCTACTTGTATAAAACATTTACTATATGTTGCTTTTTTTTTTTTTTTTTTTTTTTTTTTTTTGTAAGCATTACATCTATTTAACAACAAAACTGACCATTTAATCATGAACACTTCGGATCTGGTCATATAGCTTGATAACTAGTGCTAGACGGCACTGTTTTTATGGAACGCCATCACTGCCTTATAAGAAGAAATTACCATGACATGATGACATCTTTACATTATGCCAAACCGTTGTTACTTGATGTGAATACACCATTACTTTATCCGAAATTTTTGTGACCTGATATGGAAACACTATCACGTGATATGAATACTTTATTATATGATACGAATATTTCATAACATGGTATAAATAATTCATTACATGATATGAATCACTTCATTACATTATATGAATACTTTATTACATGATATGAATACTTTATTTTATTATATGAATACTTTATTACATGATGTGCAAACTTCATTACCTGCTATGATTACTTTATTATATGATAAGAATATCGTATTGCATGATCTGAAGATTTCATTACATGATATGAATACTTCATAATATGATACGAAAACGTCAATACAATATATGAATAATTTATTACATAAAACCAAAACGTCATTACATGATATATATACTTTACTACGTGATACGAATACTTCATTACCTGTTATAGCTACTTTATTACATGGTACGAATACTTTGACTACATGATATGCACACTTCATTACGTGATATGGTTTCTTATTAACATTATGTGTAAAGATGTACATTGTCTTGCCAAATGTTCATAACGTGATACGAAATCACATATGAAATTATGTGAAAACATCTTTATAAGAAACTTCGTTATAAGAACACGGGACCTCTCGGACGTCACGATACTTTGATTTATATAACGAAAAGGTTGAAGGTTTCTCGGAAGAAAGGTAAAAAATCAGCAGTGGTATTTCTTGTTTGAACGTCAGTGGTATTTCTAATAAATGTTTGACGATTTAATTCAACGCAAATTAATAACAAAATTACAATCGGATTTTAAAAAATGGAGAAAAAGACATTTTGAGTGATAACAAGATCAATTTTCCTCTTTGATGGAAACATACTAAAGGGACGACCATTTTAATTTCGGGGGGGGGGGCAATTTTGTAAATAAATAATATAATCTTCGTGTCAAAGAAAATAAATAATCTAATCTTACTTGTCATGAAAAAAATAATTTACCTGGGATTGGGATTGATGAATAATTTTTTTTATTGCATATGCAAACAAATAATTTTACGTCGTATATGGTGAAATTAAATAATTTGTTCGAGATATTCATGAGAATAAATAAATTTTCCAGACAAAATCGCCCAAGCCCTCCCCTGAAAATCAAACGGTCGTTCCCTAAGTTGGCTTTTCAATACAACTTTAAAATTTGGAAAGGAAATGGAGATATGCTATGTAAAATGTCATACGATGTATATTCTGTCCCTTTCAGAGTGATTTTAACTTAAGACAAACTTTAATTATATTTTATGAAAATATTTTAGATCATAACATTCAGCTGTTGGTTTATTGACGCCTAAGTCACTTTACAGGTTGGCAGTTCTGATCATTTGGAACTTTTTCAAAAAGGTACATTTTTTGGTCAAGTATCATTTATTTTGATACTGTTAACAATTTTCTATATTCCTTTCCACTCTTGGTTAAAAGAACTTCTGCTCGACAATTGACAAAATGTTTCTTTTATTTTTGAATGGGAAATCTATGAATATTTTGGACTAAAGTGCCCAAAACAGCAAAAACTGTCTGTCCATTGTTTTGTATTATTTGCTTGATTTTTTGCCCTCTTTGAAATGTTATCTATTCGAACTTCATTCAAACAAGAATTCATACGTTATTAACTTTATCTAGGGGCCGACTCCGACCTGCTGTTGGGTGTTGGGTTTCCTCACCGTGCGTTCATTGGAATTTATTTTATCTCCTTGATACACAACACTGTAGTAACAAGAAGAATACTAGTAATAGAGATGCTAATGAATTTTTTATATTGCAGGTTTTTCCATATGAATTTGTTACTTGAATATTGCACATTTTTCATAATTTTCGATTACAGATGTTGAAATTATGTTTGTGATGCTTTACTCGTGATTTTGTTTTATTTGCTGGGTTGAAGAATTTCAGGAGACAAAAATGGACGTGTTTTGAAAATGTCCCATATATCGCATGCTTATTCCGTATATTAACTCTTCATCGAGTGATATTGATAACCTTCTCTCCTGACGAAATTCAGTTTTAAAAAATCTCTCAGTCAGATATCTTTCATTTCTCCCATGCAAGGGACGCTCAGTAGAATTGTGATACCCTTCATATAATTACAATGTGGTCACTAAATGTGGTGTACGTCTCTTCACTGTACCATGATTCGTAAGCCTAAGAATTAAAAACATATTTCTATACAACCCTAAAAATAAAGTTCGATCCTCGGAAACAAACACAATTTTGACCGGAAATGACGTGTTGGAACAACACGTGACCCCGCAGGGGTGTTGAATTACTTTACTTCATCATGCATGTGCGACCGCAAGTGGGCGTGTCCCCTGTTGTAGACCAGAAGTGGCCCAATTGGAAGAAGAAAATCTTTGAGTGCTTTCCCGTAGCGTGCAGTGTTAGAACCATGTTCCCTGCTGGTGATCATCTCAGTTGCATATGCTACGGATTTGCCAGACACAGTTTTTAAAAATGGCCACTTAAACACCATTGTGACCAAGTTTGGTTCAAATTGGCCCAGTTGTCGCAGAGGAGATTTTCAATATAGCGTCCAATTTTCGATAAAGATCCAGCTTGCGACCATCTTGGATGGCGTAAGGACTTGCGGGACACATTTTTAAAGGAGACCACCCATGTACTATTGTGACCAAGTGTGGTTCCAATTGGCCCGGCGATTTCAGAGAAGAAATTTAAATGAAAAATTTACGTCGGATGGACGACGGATGCCGGACGCCAAGTGAAGGCAAAAGCTCATCCTGGCATAGCCAGGTGGGCTAAAAAATCTACAAGCAATTACCCGAACATATATGCCGCCTTTTGGTCATTTCAAAATAAACTCAGAGAAAGTAAAAGTCATACAAAGTCTTAAGAAAGGCATGTGAATGAAAAACGGACCAAAAAATCTTTAAAATTGTTTTATTTTATCATTTAAATCGAACTGAAAATTGATTTTCTTTTTAATTTACCGTTTTGGTGTCATTTATTTCAAACATCTTTAGCTGGAAATGATAAAAAAAAAACAAAACAAAAAGAAACAAAACAAGTCAAAATAACAAAAACACACAAACTTAAAAAAGGAGAGAAAAAAAATCACGAAATACAAAAAAGGATAAAATGTGTAAGGTGAACTTACTTTGAGGTATGCACAAAGCTCATTGTTGAAGGCCTTATGATGACTGCAAGATGAAGAAAACAACAAAAGCGTTGTTCCATTGCTTTGTTTAAAATGTGTTTGTAGAGACTTTTTCTCAATACATGTGCATTATCTTCATTAATTATATAAAACAAACAAAACAAAAACAGAGAAAACAAAAAAAAAATAATAAAAGGATGATTTGCCCTGCGCTAGGTTTGAATTGGAGAATGGTTTCTTAGTAATGCACAAAATAAGCAACTTAAAGCAAGCCAATTCGACCAAGTATAACAATATATAACATGTTTTGAAAAGATACAAAGAAATCAAAATCCTTACACATACACATCTTTGATTCATGTAACAAAATATCAAAAATAATTTGCAGAAAAACTGTAAAGGGACTTGTGTAGACAAATCCTGTGCGCTCTATAACTGACTCACAAAAAAAATTCAACAATTCATATTTGTCTGAAAAAATAAGACTGAACTAAACTCAAAATCTTTACCATATGTTCAACTTCAATATACATTTGTATAAAACTGCAACAAGAATTACGTTTACAAGATCACTTCAACAACGTGTACTTTCAGAAAAAATGCCCCATAATCAAAAACCTTACCACATGCACATCTTCAATATTGTACAAATCATCTGCTATTAAAAAAACTTTCATGGTATTTGTAGGAGGCCTGCTGGAACAAAAAAAAATGTAACCCCCTATGGACTAAAGGATATAAGGACGGATAGGAGTAAAATGATATTCCCCGCCCGATTGTTTTGTCGATGGAGATAAAAGAAAACAAATCTACTTATTCTAAAACGGGTACTTCGGACTATCGTTGTGTAACCACATGATCGCAATAGTAACTGATCGTTATGAAATTTTAACACGACGTTTCTTTTAAGACAATAGGCATTCAGCATCAAAGTTTCCAGTTCTTGCTATACCCGTTTTAGAATTAGGGACATTAACTAAAGTGTTTTCATGCAGCCTAAGTAGATTAATAAATAGATAATGGATTAGGATAGTAGTTAAGAAATGAAAATGCTGCCGCAAGACCATTTTCCATGCAGAAATCCTGCATAAGACCCCATATTTTGGGCCCCGGGATGCAAATGGGTCTTGAGAGTCAGGGATGCTTAAAAGTGCTGGGAGGCAAGGCATCTGAGGTGAGCCACCAAAATAGGTTAAAAATTTGAAATCCAATAAATTATGGATTCCGAATCTTCTCAAAAGACGCTCCAGCACTTTCGAGTGCTAGGTCCCTTTAGGGCAGAAAGCGTCGAGTAGGTAAGGAAGAGAGCTCAAGCTTAAAGGGAGGCCACATGAGAGCCGATTCTGAGGTGGCGCAACCTGCCATAAGGAAATAATCCAAGTGGTAGGGGTCAAGGAGACTGAAAGTCAGCATGGGGAGGGCATGGTTCTGACGCTGGAGAGATAAGGGAAAGAGACCAAGGTATGTCCGTGCAGCGGAATGGTCCGGAAAATGCGGCAAATATCGCAAAAAAGGTAGCACCTGCTCAAGATCGATAATTATGGGATGGAGAAGTCAAAGAAGAGCGGGATATGACTACTTCGACTTTGAAGTGGTGATTTTAGGGGGCGTGGGAGAATCCCTTTTTGATGGGGAAACTCGTCGGAAAAGATATTTGAGGATTGAAATCAGCGAGGGCCTTGGGAATGCTTGGCTAGATCTTCGCAGAACGGAAGCGAGGGCTAAAGCAATCGATTCTTTCCATCGTAATAATTCTTCAGGCAGACGGCAGGGGTATCATTTTTACTCAGTTGCTGAGACTGATAGGATCTGGCCAAACGCAGAGCATCACGATGCTTTTATCTTCTTGGCGATTTGCTTGGCAATCAACGAGAGCACTAGTATGGTCGTAGCAAACAGGCAAGCGAGGGATCCAAAGGGGGGGGGGACGCCGCGGCACCAACCTCGGTCAAAGCCGATTCCATGGTGCCGCTAGTAATCATTAGACTGCTGATGGAGGCCGCAGCTAGGTTAATGGACACCACCTTATCCATTCGCTTATAGATGCGAAGCATGCGGGCATATTTCTGGAACTCGGACTCGGACTCGTCGGTCATTTATCTAGGGCTCTAGAGAAGCATGCCGAGGAGGGGGGCATTCTTGAAGGGGCAATTGGGTCTATAATAAATCCGAAGCCGTCATAGATCTTACCATCGCGCTTCAGATATAAGCCGTCACCCCTGATCTTCGGCAGTCCTCACCGTGAGGCTTCACGCAGCAGACCTGGCCGCCCTTCTTGAGGTATAATCCAGACCCAAGGAGTTATTGACGGCGACGCCACCCAGACCGCTCAAGGCACCAACTCCCATGGCTGGAAGAACGGTCTTTGCTACTATGGGGAGGGCTCTC
The DNA here is from genome assembly GCA_002080025.1 of Modiolus philippinarum. Lineage (NCBI taxonomy): Eukaryota > Metazoa > Mollusca > Bivalvia > Mytilida > Modiolidae > Modiolus > Modiolus philippinarum. The sequence continues at coordinate 131,791 of MJUU01022496.1, forward strand.
ATCGCCAGCCCGGCGAGCATTGGGAGAAATCCAAACTCTTTCTGCATATTTTGCTTCAGCTGGGTGGTGCTCATCTCCAAGATCATACCATATTCGCCTGCCCGCTTGAGCTTATTGATCTTCTGTGTCTTCCGATTCGTGAGCAGCAACGTATCATTGCCCGAGAGATTTTCGTGCGAGAGGTGGATGCTCATGGGGCATGGCTTGCGCATTGCTGCGAGTCTGAGCTTATCCCTCTGACTTAAGTTCAGGCTCAGACATTACTCGGAATACGTCATTTCCACGTTTTTGGTTAATGGACTTTCAAATGTTTTGGTTTTGATCTGCACTGATGAGACATATGTTGTCGAATAACTAAATACCGAAGTTACTGAAATGCGAATATGTATAAAATAAATTGACAGTAACTTCCATATCTTGTTATTAATTCATATCTCGCGAAGGTGGAAGGCCTTGGTTAAGTGCTCGCCGCGGATATCGATATGCAGACCGCCCTGATCGGTGATATGCGTCACCATGGAGTGGATGGTATTCACGGTCACAGGAAGTTAGATTAGATTCTTGGGGTTCTGGACGATGTTCATGCTGGAGAGACGTTGGGGAAAAACTATAGATGACGGGTTGCTGCACGCCGTCGACGTAGCTTCTACTGATGATAGCGCTATTCACCAGGATGCTATTGACGTTGATGATATTCACGATTCTCTCGCTCTCGAAATATCCATTGGTTTTGGCATTGTAGATATAGGTCTCATCGTTGAATCCCAGGACGGTCCGGATGCTATCGGAGACGTCGAAATTTACTTGGTAGTTCTTTCGAAGGATGAGGACGGCTCTCATGCAGAGTCGCTCGGTTGGCACTGATTATGATCTTGGCGCCGTGGCCATTTTGACGCATACGCCTATGGATCTGGGCATTGATATCATCGATATCGTAGGATCCGACCTTCAGGGTGATGGAGAACCAGCGTGTGCCATCGTCGGGGGAATATGAGAAGACTTGATTTCTCTCGTGAATATTCGGGAAGGAGTAGTAGGTCTCCAGGTTGACCAGGCCATCTCGTAGCTCTTGGAGGGGTCCAGACGGATTGGTTGATGGAATCGCGTGGAGATCCGACGCAAGGGCCCTGGTGGGTTCGATGCCTCCTTCTCCGAGCAGGGCGGCGACGTGCACGACCCCCACGATCTCGATCCGACGGATAAGAATCTGATGGTCTTCGACGATTTGATGCTGAGCAAGCAAAATAAGTGCGAGATAGGTGCGCGGTTGCCATAATAACGTCGATTGCTTCTACCTCTGCCGGAGGCAGACTATCCTGGAGAATGCCAACTTCATTTGCCTCTTCCGCCAGGATGATCGAAATCCCGACCATACCTTTCGATATGGACGATCTTGAGGCTTACAGACATATCCTGAAGAAGACCTTCAGGTTGGAGTCGGCCCCTAAATAAAGTGAATAATGTATGAATTCTTGTTTGAATGTAGTTCGAATAGATAACAGTTCAAAGAGGGCAAAAAAAAAATCAAGCAAATAATACAAAACATGGGACAGACAGTTTTTGCTGTTTTTTGGCACTTTAGTCCAAAATATTCATAGATTTCCCATTCATAAATAAAAGAAACATATTGCCAATTGTCGAGCAGAAGTTCTATTAACCGAGAGTGGAAGGGAATATAGAAAAATATTAACATTAACAGAAAAAATGTTACTGGACCAAAAAATGCATTTTTTTTAAAAGGTTCCGAAAGATCAGAACTGCCAACCGGCAAAGTGACTTAGGCGTCATTCAACTAACTGTTAAATGTCATTATATATAATATTTTCGTAAAATATAATGAAAGTTTGTCTAAATTGAAAATCACTCTGAAAGAGACAGAATATATCACATTTTACCAGGTATATCTCAATTTCTTTTCCAAATTGTAAAGTTGTATTGAATATCCAACTTAGGGAACGACCATTTTATTTTCAGGGGAGGGCTTGGGCGATTTTGTCTGGAAAATTTATTTATTTTCATGAAAATCTCGAACAAATTAATCCATTTCAGCAGATGCGACATAAAATTATTCATTTGTATATGCAATAAAAAAAATTATTCTTCAATCACAAGTAAATTATATTTTTTCATGACAAGTAGGATTAGATTATTTATTTACAAAATCGCCCCCCCNCCCCTTAGTGTGTTCCTATCATACAGGAAAATTGATATTGTTTTTACTCAGAATGTCTTTTTCTTATTTTTTAAAATCCGATTACAATTTTGTTATTTATTTGCGTTCTATTAGATCGTCAAAACACACAGAAATGACACTGTTCTGATTTTTAACCTTTCTTTCGAGAAACCTTCAACCTTTTCGTTATATAAATAAAAGTACCGTGACGTCCAAAAGGTCCCGTGTTCTTATAACGAAGTTTCTTATCATGAAGTTTTCACATAATGTCATATGTGTTTTCGTATCACGTTATGAACATTTGGCATGACAATGTACATCTTTACACATAATGTTAAGAAGAAACAATATCACGTAATGAAGTGTGCATATCATGTAGTCAAAGTATTCGAACCATGTAATAAAGTAGTTATAACATGTAATGAAGTATTTGTATCACGTAGTAAAGTATTTATATCATGTAATGACGTTTTCGTTTTATGCAATAAACTATCCATATATTGTAATGACGTTTTCATTTCATGTAATGAAATATTTATCATGTAATACGATATTCGTATCATATAATAAAGTAATCATAGCATGTAATGAAGTTTGCACATCATGTAATAAAGTGTTCATATAATAAAATAAAGTATTCATACCATGTAATAAAGTATTCATATAATAAAATAAAGTATTCATATCATGTAATAAAGTATTCATATAATGTTATGAAGTGATTCATATCATGTAATGAATTATTTATATCATGTTATGAAATATTCGTATCATATACTAAAGTATTCATATCATGTAATAGTGTCTTCATATCAGGTCACAAAAATTTCGGATAAAGTAATGGTGTATTCACATCAAGTAAAAACGGTTTGGCATAATGTAAAGAACATTTACATCATGTCAAAGTAATTTCTTCCTATAAGGCAGTGATGGCGTTCCATAGTATGACTGATTTTTTTATCATGGGAGTTCACACTATGAGTGTCTTAGTTCTTAATGTCGTCTTTTTTATTTCCATTTATTGTGGCTGTCTCACGTCCTTGTTTTGTATTGTTTTTCTCTGTTGCTGTTTTTGCCATGTCTTTGGACTTCGATTTTTGTAATCATCACTGCCTTTGTTCCTTCTGTATTCTACTGCCGTTTTTTGTTTTGTTTTTTTTTTTTTCGTTTTATTTTTGTTTGTTTTTTTCCTTCAGTTTTAAAGATTGATTTGACACAATACAAAGCGGCCACATCTCGGTTAACAGGTTGTTTACTTAATTGAGCTGTTTATTTATGCAGCTGTACAAGAATAATGAATAGACTCTGCCAGATGTTGTGTTTTCAATTTATAATTCAGTAAAAAGTCGAAAAAATACTATAAAATAACATTTAATTTACCGGTTTCCATCGCATACTAGTGGGGCGGCGAGGAGGCAAATTTTCAAATTTAAATTACCTGAAAGCCCCATGGACTTTTATTATCTTAAGCGAAAGTGTAATGTTTGTTTTTTCAGAAAATGACTGTCGTCGCTATCTGACATTGTCCAAACTTACTTCATTTAAGGGTCAAAGGTCATAGCCCTGAGAGCTGTATTTTTTGTTTGCCGGGGTATAAATTACTAATTTTTTGACATAGTTTTCAGATATTTGGCAAATAAGTGTATCACAACAAAGTTGAATATTTGGTACCATCTGACTTTGATATTTTCATATGACATTCACCTTTGACCTTGAGGTCAAATACTTGTTTTCAAGTAAAGAATTTTTCAATACACAAATAAATTGCACTAGAGTAGTCGTATTTAAACCGAGTTCAGAATGCATTAAAGTGCGATAATATAGGTTACAATTTACGCAACCGCAATAATATATCTCAATTTAATACGATATTAACAATTTATCAAAATTCATTTTTCCCAGATACTATTAAGTTGTGGAATTCTTTAAATACAGAACTGAGAGAAATAGAAGATATAAATAAGTTTAAGACCAATGTCCAAAATTTGTATTATAAAACTAAAAAAACCCCATCTTACTTACCTCATGCTAATATTATACAAAGCCCGGCTTGTGCATGTGGCAATAACATTGAAAACGTTGAACATTTTTTCTTGTATTGTACTAAATATAGTGAACAAAGAGATATCCAGGACAGAAGGTTAAATGATTTAAATATTCCTTTTGCAGTTGATATTTTGTTAAACGGCAGTGAAATGTATACTCCTGATTTGAATGCAGCGATCTTCAAATCGGTTCAGTTTTACATTAAAAATTCTGGACGCTTCTCACGAAATTAAAGTCCACGTTGAGACCTTTCGACAGTTCTTTGTATAGAATATATACATTCAGTTTTAGCTTTGACCATGCCTCAATCTCATCTCATTTATGATATACTAGCAGGTTTAATTCCAAATGTACCAATTTTACTCCTTTATATGTAACTTTATAACTTTTGCTTGCGCCCATTTCAAACTGGACTACTATCTTAATCCTTGTTTCATGACTTTACATACTTAATTCAAAAGTTAAAATTATGTATATTCAACCTTTATTATGTCAATATTGTATTATATGTTTTTGTAAGGAGAAGACCTAGTAAGTTTTGTAAACTTGTGTCTTATCCTATTGTCTGTTTTGTTTGACAATAAAATATGTTTAAAGTTAAATTAAAGTGCGATATGTGCTGTTATAGCTTTCATTGAATTTGACCTCATTCAAGGTCAAACAAGGCAATTTTTCTTACAACGAATATAGCGGTACAAGGTTTGATTAAGAACAAGGTATTTGACACACGTTTATACAATTCTACAAGGTGTCTGCAATAATTATGACTCATGTAAGTCATTGACATTGAAGATTTATATCAAAATTAAGTTTCCTCGTAATAGTTTTGGCCTGTGTGTGCGGGGGGGGGGGGCAGACATCTAAATGATTTCACAAAACCACAAAGAACATATATGAATCATTGGTCTTTTGGACCTTTTGTTGACATCGAATGAGCTCAAGGTTATTTTTTATAACAGTTATCTTTAATTTTTACCCTTTAAAGTATGTGACTTTATTGCGTGTTGTTAAACCTCTACGCAATCTTTGCATTTAATTTAAGAAATGCCAGATTTTCTAAAAACAAAATCTGCTTGGCTCATACTTGTTAACTTAAGAACTGTTTGTTTTTCACTTTAACAGGGCATCTCTTTGTGTAAAATACACAAGGTTATTCGTTAAGAGCAAAGCCGAAACACATTAGCCCATTAGAAAAAAAATCAAGTCAAAGGACTTTAAATGTGTGAGATCAAAGAGTGCTTTATGCCAAGCAATGACAGTGTCCATTAACGAATAAAACAGATGCGACGTATTACTATAATTTAAGAAAAATTAAATATTGCGCTAAAGGGTATTTAATGGGAAATTGTTCACAGAAGAAAATCCAACAAAATATACCATTGCGTCCTGTTGTGCTTTTGTGCGCATCTTCAAAGTTGAGAACCCATGTAAATTCTGCGAATTCGCTTATATCGTCTTTTTCTGTTTTAAAAATGTACTTCCTTATTACAAAGCTTGTAAATTTTAGAACGGTTTGTTACCATTTGGGAGAAAGCAAATTACATATAAAAATTCTAGTTTTGTTTACGACATTGACATCATTGGCGGATCCAAGTGAAGGTTCCGGGGGGTTGGTCATGTTGGTATATCTCCCTCCTCCCCCTTTTGCCCAATCATGTATTTTCAATGAATATCTTGATGTTTTACTAAGAAATACCCCAAAATGTGTCGAGCTTCTCGCCGCTCGGTGAAATATCATTTCACTTCAAATTTGAACCCCTCTTTCAAATTGTCTGAATCCTGCCTGGACAAGCATTTTAATGTAGTCCTATGGCCGATTTTTCTTAAATTATAGTAATACGTCGCATCTGTTTTATTCGTTAATGGACACTGTCATTGCTTGGCATAAAGCACTCTTTGATCTCACACATTTAAAGTCCTTTGACTTGATTTTTTTTTTTCCAATGGGCTAATGTGTTTCGGCTTTTCTCTTAACGAATAACCTTGTGTATTTTACACAAAGAGATGCCCTGTTAAAGTGAAAAACAAACAGTTCTTAAGTTAACAAAAACATTATAAACACGTATCATGTATTTTTCGAATGGTACTTATATGTCAAAATACACCAAGCAAACAGAAATATTGTTGAAATATCATTCAAAACATACTTCCTGGTAAAGGGTAAATTATAGAATGATGACCAATCTGCAAAACACTGTTCAAATACGGGAATAAAATATTTGCAAAACACGACTTTCGATAAAAAAAAATAATATGGAGAAATGATTTATCCTAGAAACAAATACGCCAATAGTTACGTGAAACAATTTGTCAAATCAGTTATGAGACATAATTAACAAATATATAAAAGGTTTAAAGGTAGGTGCTAAAAACATCAATTTTCATGCTTAATTTTACCAAGTTTGTAAACGGCCGCACTGGGCTATGTTTGAATATAAAGGTGTATTGATGCATAATTAAGTACACGTTTGCATGCTTTTTGTTTCTGTTGTATTGAGTCTCAAGAGTAACTGGTGAATTAAACAAAAATTCGTTCAAAGCAGTCCCGTGTGTATATTGAAGAGTAGGGTAACATCAAAAGTCGCCATTTTTTTACGTCATAGGGACCACAATTTAACTCGACGACAGGCATTTTCTGAGAGTTTAGGTGTTGATAAATGATATTGAGCAATAAATACCATTGGGCTTTTGGGTAATTCAAACTCGTTAAATAAGCGACTTTTTACATATCCACCGCTCTACTATACGTTTTCGAATTCATTTGAAATGGCAATAAACAGAATTGCTTTGGCTTTGAATACATAAATACACTAAAACAAATACATTTTGTAGACATTTTTAATTGCTATAGATATATAAACATTAACAAAACAACCATATGTGAGAATCGTTACTCTTTTCGACTAGACTTTTAAGGAATTTACTCACTATATGATTAAAATATGTACTTAAACAGATGAAATAAATTCAAGTCTTTAACAAATAAAAAATAACAGTTAAAAAGTAATAAACATTTATCAAATACTAGTCTATAACAAAAAAACCGAAGTTATTGAATATTTTGTATCAACATATGCGCATTTCGACAATTTATGTCTCTTCAGTGCAGATAAAATAAATCAAAATGGAAATCCCTAAACAGAAATACGTGTAAAAATTGATCGAGAACTAGTAACGTTATGCTAAAGTCTGTTGATTTTAAAAACCTGGATTTTTTTCTATCTTTCTTCCAACTCATTGCGATTAAAAATTACTACACCTTTTTTAGCTATTTAAAGCCTGTTTGAGGTTGACATTACTTTCCAAACAACCTGTGAGCTATTGTTTATTATTTCAGGTTAACATCATTTACATCTGATGTCACTCTCAGTTTGACTGGAGTTCACACTGTGAGTGCCTTTGTTCTGAATGTTGTGGTTTCTGGTTCTGTGCTTTGTGTCTGTCTGGCGTCATTGTTTTTGTGTCTAACGTCATTGTTTTCTGTGTTCTCGTTTTTGCCCTGTCTATGGACTTCGATTTTTGTGAATTTCACCCCTTTGTTCCTTCGGTATTCTACTGCCGTTGTTTTACACTAATTACTTTTTCAAATTCCATTCAGCTATTAAAAAAAAAGAAAATATACTGATATCATGAAATAAAACACAATCTTGCTTATGCTGATAATGTAATCATGGTTGTCTTAACCATTCAACAGTTGTATACGTAAAACTGATTGTAAAACACTCAAAATTGTACTTGTTATATTTGTAATGTAAGTATGCATTTGTGATGATTGTCATATAGTGAACTGGTAACAGTCGTAATGAAAAATATTCAGCAGTTAAAATGGTTATTTTCGGTGATGTAAATCAACCAAGAAATGTACTGACAATAATCTTAGAGTTAATCTGTACTTTTGAAAACAGTTAAAGAAATATTGGCAATGTATGTATTACTAATATATTCAATTATAAAACTAAAATATTTTAACTTATATATATAACTTATGTAAATAGCTTATGTATATAACTTATACATTGTACACGAAATGTAAATCACGTCAAGTAATATTGGAAGTGTAAATGATTAAACAAGTGCAAAAACTATTTTATGTATGATATATAATATATATAATATAATATATAATGTGTATTTTAATGTATACCTTCAACATTCCATTGGCCTAGTAGTTTTAGAGGAGAAGATCTTTGAATGTGTTTTCCCATAGGGTCCAATGTTAAAAGTATGTTACCCACTGGCCTCCATGTTGGATATGGCGTGAACCTGAAAAACACATTTTTTGTAAGGGACCACCCAAGGTTTATTATAGCAAAGTTTGCTGCCAATTGGCTCAGTAGTTTCAGAGAGGAAGATAACGTAGTTTCCAATAGGGTCCAATGCCCGCCGAAAAACACCTTTTTGCAAGGGACCACCCTATTGACTATTGTGGCGAAGTTTGGTTTCAAATGGCCTAGTAGTTTTAGAGGAGAAAATCTTTGAATGAATGAGTTTACGCCGGAGGGACGGACGAACGACGGACGCAAGGTGATGGCAAAAGCTCATCCTGGCATTAACCAGGTGAGCTAAAAAATGATCATATTTATACTGGTGGCAAAAAAGTTTGATTACAAACTTAAAAATAAAAAACAATCACCATAAATCTGTAAAAATAACAATGGTTCGATAACAAAATAAAAGTGAATTATTAAAACAAAAAAATACAGATATATATATATTTCATATTCATTCACTAACTTCGGTATTTTGTTATTTCAACAACATATATTGCAATCGCTGTTAACAAATATTCTCCAGGCCCAGCTTACCTGAAGAGTTCCCCGTGTAAATTACCAGAGTTTCAGGTACTTTTCTGATTTTCACTCTTTACAATAATAATGATAATAGTATTGTTTATATATATATATATATATATATATATATATATATATATATAGTAAAAAATTAAAATTTGAAAATGCACTAAATTATATTTACATTAAAAAATAGTTCAAATCACATAAAAAATACATTTTGTCTCTCCCAACCGGTTTCACTTATAGCAAGATAATTTCGGTTAATTAATATACTTAAGAGTCACATAAAATAAATTTGTAACTCGTTCTATTTTACATCCCTTTGGTCTCCCACAGAGAAGGCGTGGGCAGTGTAATCTGTCTGTAATATCTGGGCATTCGAAGAACAGCCAAATCTCTCTTTTGGAAGGCAATCTCGATATTCATTTCTCTAATTCAAACCCGTTGGGTTCCTACGATAGACCGTTATATATATGTGTGTGTGTGTGTGTGTGTGTGTGTGTGTGTGTGTGAATCTAATTATTAAAAATAGAATCCGTCATTGTGTTACAAATTTCCGCAGACCTGTTTATTGGTGCCAACTATAGAAATAAAAATATAATAACTAAATAAAACTATGCCTAAGTATAAGAATTATTAGAACCCGAAGATCAACCGTTTGTTAACTTTATAGGTCTATTGTTTTCTATTTATTCCGATATATATGAGTTATTTTATTTGTGCTGCATTGTCCTATATCGACGATCCGATATTCATGATGTTTTCTATTTGGTAGTTTTCGCAGACTCTTTATATATATAAATATATATATTGCCAAAAAATCATAAATGAAAAAGGATATTTTCAGTTTTGGATATAAATTGAATGCCAAAAAAAGATTGAGGTTAAACCGATTACAAAAAATCTTACTTTTACAGCATCACTTATATTAAAAAAACATGAAATTGGAATATCGCAACATAGGAAACGCCTTCGAAAATATATATTGACGTAAAATTTGCAAAAAAAATTGTTTTGGTCATTTTTGAAAGACTGAGATTAAACCACAGACTAAAAATCTTACTTTTCAAACTTATTTATTCTCTAGTGCATAACAATTGTTTATTTCATAGAGCAAAACTCCTTCAAAACAATATGATGAGGTGAAGATTTCAAAACTTAATTGCAATGATTAAGCTTATTTGCTTATATTAAACAACAGGCAAAACTGATATTTTTCACACCTATATTATCCATTATAAAAAATTAAGAAAGTAAAAGATGTTTCTAAATCTTTCATAAAACTGAATTGTATCTGTCATTTAAGTTTAAACGGCAGACCAAAAATTTTAATTTTCAAACCATATTTATCCTTAAATTTATTAAATCTGCATATCACATTATAAAAAAAACTCCTTTGAAAGGGTATAAAGAATTCTGATTTTCACCAAACCGAATTGTGCTGGTCATTTTTAAAGATTAGGTTTTAACTACAAATCTTACTTTACAAACCTTATTCATGCTCAACTTCAAGAAATATGTAAATAGCAATATAAAAAATCTCGTTCAAATAGATATGATGAAGTAATATTTTTACGAAACTGAATTGTGTTGGTCATTTTAAAAGGTTAGATTGTAGCACACACACACAAAATCTTATTTTCAAACCTTAATTCATTAAATTTGTATGTCACAATATTAAAAAAAAAAACTTCTTCAAAATGATCTCATTAAGTAAAACTTTCATCAAACTGAATTGCTTTGGTAATTTTAAAAGGTTAAATTAACAACAAAAGGACATCGTTTGGTTTTATGTATTTTAAACATTTTTTGAAGATGGGTTTCCTTTGTTTTGGTTCTAGTGCTGCTGATGAGGAATTAATTTCCGAAATGGCCATACAGCTCATTAAAATTATTGCAGTTGGAGTTAACACATGTGTTATGGTCTCATGTTCATTTACTTTATATCCTTTCGTAAAATATGGAGAAAATTTATATGCGACAAAGTCTTTACAAATACCTGGAAAAACAAAACAATGTAACAACGTTTTTTATTGTTGTTCCTTATCTAGAAGTCACACTGAGTCCTTCAACAATGGGCCTTCATAGTTAGTTCAAAACGGCCAATAGCAACGGTTTGAGTGAAATTTATTGCTTTTTGTCGAACAATATAAAAAAACCTTTAATCATATGATGGAGTAAACCAGACTGAATAATGTTTGCCATTTTTTAATTCTAAGTTAAAACCGCAAATTAACTCATTTATTCCTTAGTACATTAAATCTGTATATTGCAATATTAAAATTCCTCCCAAAAATTTATGATGTAGTAAAATTTCCCAAAAACCTGCACTGATTTGTTCATTTTTAAAAATGAATAAAAATCTTGCGATCAAAACTTAGTTTACTCTAACTTAATCTGTTATCGCATTACACAGACTTCCTTCGAAAGGCTATATTGAGGTAAAAGTTGCAAAAAACTTGATTCCTTTTGTCATTTCCATCCTCAAACTGAACTGTTTTGGTCATTTTAAAGGTTGAATTTAAACCAGTTTAAGGTAGATAGACACTGTTGCCCTGCGCAATTCAATCGTACATCTAAAAAATGCAGAGTCGAATACGGATTTGGTTTGGGTTTTTTGCCGGAACATTCAATTGACAGGTTCTCCTTTGTGACGTCATAATTGATGACTAATGTGAAACGTCATATTTCGTCTGCTTATGCCGCGAGTTAACCCCCGTAAATAATGTTCATTACGGTAACTTGTAAAATTCCTCCGTTAAGAGCATAGTGACCTACATGTATATATTTTATCGGCTTTTCTCGTAGTTGAGCATATTGAGATTATATACAGTACAAAAAGATGTCCTTGATAAAAGGTTCATTTCTGTTGAGTTAAAGATTGTCTTTCCATATTTTATCCGAACATTCTATGCAAAGTTAGGTGGACAAATAGCCAAAAATGCACAAACTTCGACCTGGATTCTAATAAAAATGACCATGGTGACCCATACTTGACATGCTTACCATTCCGGAACATCTGATGTTACTCTTTGGAAGTTCACACTGTAAGTGCTTTAGTTTTTATAGTTGTTTTTATAGTGTTTGCATTTTGTGGTTGTGTAGCGTCTTTAGTCTTCTGTCTTCTGGTGTTCTACTTTTGCCTTGTCCCTGGACTTTGATTTATGTAATCTTGTTATTTCGGTATTCTACTGCCGTGGTTTTATTGCGTATTTCAAGTATGTAGGTCTCCAATTATGCCAATTTATAACAAAATCTCATGGATATAACTAAAAGTGTCTATCTATCTTAAATTGCAGACTAAAATATTGCCTTCAAAGCGTTTTTATACTAAAATTCATTAAATCTGTACATTGCAGTATTGATCAAAGACTTTTTCGAAAGGATATCATGACGTAAAATACGGAAAAAAAGGAAAAAAAAGGTCATTTTAATACGGAAGCCTACGGAAGCCCATATAGGACCTATCAAAAATATTTTAGAATTCGTTATAACGAATTCTAGAATCTGTTATAACGGATTAAATTCGTTATAACAAATTGTTGAATTCGTTATAACAGATTCTTGAATTTGTCATAACAAATTTAATTCGTTATAACAAATTCGATAATATAAACATAATGCCCTTGGATGAAGGTGTTAGGGTAGATTAACACAAGAGGTAAAAATTATCACCCGAGACAACGTCGAGGGTGATAATTTTTCACCGAGTGTGTTAATCGAACTAACACCTTCATCCAAGGGCATTATGATTTTTATTATACTGAATGCTTAATGTACACAATAAGTCCTCGATGTGCGTTATGTTTAAAAATAATAATAGTAATAATACGTTTTATTTATATATGCAACATCAAAAAAAATAAACAAATAGTCAGTACTGGTTTACTATTGTATCGAACTGTGGCAAAATCGCTTTTAACTGCAATTAAATTTGTGACAAGGTCCTTTTTGATATGATTAGGTCACTTTTATTTTACAACTGAATACATTTATAACTAAAACAGCTTTACTTATTGTTGTCAACAAAAAAAGTGACAAGAAAATAAGAATCTGTATACATCGACGACGTCATCGATCGGAGCGGGTGTTAATTTAAACATTAACACATGTTGCTAACGATTAACACCTGTTGCTCAGGATGGGCGTGGCTAATGAGACGTTACTACAAATTAACAAATGCCGGTTATCCAACGAAATTACCGGATAATGTAAGAAATTTGCATAAAGTATAATAATTCGTTTTAACAAATTTTAGAATCTGTAATAAAGAATTTAATTCGTTATAACAAATTTTAGAATTTGTTATAACAAATTAAATTCGTTATAACAAATTCGAGAATTCGTTATAACAAATTCTTTTTTAGAATTTGTTATAACAAATTAAATTCGTTATAACAAATTCGAGAATTCGTTATAACAAATTCAAGAATTTGTTATAACAAATTGTATAATTTGTTATAACGGATTGTAAAAGTATGGCATGCCAAATTCACATAAAATCAAGAATTCTGTAATAACGTTTAGATACAATGCTATCCTTCGATTTTCTAGTTTTCTTGCTCAAATACCCCTTATCTTAATTATGATCGAGATGAATAGTCTCTTAGTGAAAGCCTCTACACCAACTACGAGATACCTTGCAACTTGCATTCGTTGAAAAAGCATAATTCCGACTGCATGAAACCTAGTAACTTGCTTAAAACCCTCAATTTCTATTGGCATTGTATGTTTTTCGACGTTTCCTTATTTTAGCCATTCATGACACGAGATGAAATATAGGGTCAATACCTAAAGATTTTGTTTCTTATGGAATTTCACTGTGTAAGCCAGTTAAATTTTTCAGCTTTGTCCCACTGAGAGCTTGGGCCAAGTCAGAAGAATGAAACGATTAGTAGGAACGTTTATTCAAACATTTAAATCAGTGTTAGAACACGCCCTTTTAAATGAAATTAAACGTTCGGATTCACATGGAACTTAAGATATTCCAAATGAAGTAAAAAATTAAAACAATGTTGTCTGAAATTTTAACAAACTAGATTTCCTCAATGATTCATTTATTAGGTGTAATGACACCAAATCCCATAAATAACATTTGTGCATGGGTGACTCGTGACTAAAATCAACCTCTAGGTTTTTTCAGGGCAAGAGCTTCAAATCTTGCTTTTTAGCTATTACCGAAACTTTAAGCGATAAAACAATGGATAATTAAATTCCCAAATTTCAAACGAATCTCGATCTCCAACGTTAGGGTTTTTGGCAAGAAATTTAGTACTTCGAAAGAAAAGTCTTATATTTTGACGAAATACATTGTATCTGGGCCGAGATGGTGGGTATTTGAGCTGAAAACCTATCATTTCGACAAAGAGAAACTCCATATCTCGAAGAGATACCAGTTTTCTCAATTTTATTTGCGACTCTTGCTTGCCATAAATTACAACTTCATGAATTCGTGATAACAAATTTTACAATTTGATATCACAGATTTCAAAATTTAATATAACGATTTCAGAAATTTGTGATATCAGTTTATTCAATTTGTTCTAACAATTTCAAAACTCCGTTATAACAATTTTTTTAGCATTTATTATAACGAATTCTACAATTCGTTATAACGAATTCTCAAATTTGTAACAAATTTTACAATTTGTTATAACGAATTCAAGAATTTGTTATAACGAATTAAATTCGTTATAACAATTTCAACAATCTGTTATAACGAATTAAAAAATTTGTTATAACGAATAAAATTCGTTATAACAAATTCCAGAATTCGTTATAACGAATTCAAAAATATTTTTGATAGGTCCTATATTGGCTTCTACGGAAGCCCATATAGGACCTATCAAAAATATTTTTGAATTCGTTATAACGGATTGTAGAATTTGTTATAACGGATTTAACTTGTTATAACAATTTGTTGAATTCGTTATAACAGATTTTTGAATTTGTTATAACAAATTTAATTAGTTATAACAAATTCAAGAATTCGTGTTAACAAATTTTAGAATAAAATTTAATTGCTTCAAGCCCTTAATTTTGATTGGCATTATATGTTTTCGACCCTGAAATTTCGTCGAGATGTTTCTTTATTTTAACCATTCACGACACGAGATGAAATATAGTGTCTAAACCTTAAGATTAAGTTTCTTGCAGAATTTCATTGTGTAAACCACTTACATTTCTCAGTTTCATCCCACTGAGAGCTTTGGCCTAGTAAGAAGAATGACGCGATAAGTAGGAACGTTTATTCCAACATCTAAATTATTTTTAAAACACACCCTTTTCACTGACATTCAACGTTCGGCTTCACACTGCACTTAAGATATTCTAAATGCTGTAAAAAATTAAACAATGTTGTCCGAAATTTTAACAAATTAAATTTTCTCAATAATTCAGTTATTAAGTTTTATAACATCAAATCCCACAAATCATATTAGTGCATGGACGATCCTGACTAAAACACCTATTAGGTTTTTTTCGGGGCAAGAGCTTCAAATCATGCTCCTAGCAACGACCGAGACCTTCAGTGATATAACGATCGATAATTAAAATCCCAAATTTCAAACACATTTCGATCATGAAAACTAGAGTTTTTGGAAAGATATTACGTATTGAGGTTCATACTTCATGTAAGAGATCATGAAAAATACTAACATAAAAATTTTCTTTGCATTATTCCTATCTACTGAAAAAGTAAGAGGAGAATTGTGAATCTCCCAAGCAATCTTATACTGAAAGAAAAGTCAGCGAAGAATTGCGCAGAATCTTCCATGGAAATATAATATTCAAGAAAAAGTTTGTGGAGAAAAGTTAAATTAGAGCAGTCATGGAACAAATCCTAGAAATGGTCATAAATTATGACTGCACTAAGTTAACTTAGAGCAGTTCTAAAAGCGGTCATAATTGGATCCATGTGGAACTGTTCGAAGAGCTTTCATAGTTCTAAAAGTGGTCATAAAAATGGTCATAGTTCTAAGTTAACTTAGAACAGATCTTAAAGTTGTCATACACTAGAGCAGTTCTGAAAGTTTTCATTATAATGTGCGTTAGAATAGTTCTCTATGGGTCATGATAACGACTACCTTCCTGTATTTGTATCTGTAGGAATACGTCACAGATTCCCTGCTGGGATATTATGCGACGGGTCTAACAGACGCGTCTTTGTGATGATCGGACGTGATTATTCCGTATTTCCTTTTCCTTATATGCTATCCCGAGTATGTTATGAAGTTTTGTTATTGCAGGCATCGAGAATAGAGAAATTGTCCATTTTGTCTTTAGTTTTTAGTTGTCCGTCCGTAGTGTGTGTGTGGTGGGGGGGGGGGCGTGTCTGTTAATGTGTTTTGAGATATTTTAAACTAGGCGTTATTTTTTAATTGGAAAAATAATTCAGTACATAACCAATGTTGCACCATTTGGTCTTTTCTTTACTTTGTGGTAACTGTGAAAGGGATGTAAAATACACTGTTTTACTCTTTATCATAAAAATGTGATTCTTGTTTTGTAGATTGTTATCATGGATTTAAATGAAGATTTAAAACTTCCTGTAATTGGACTGAAACAGATGGCAAAAGGGACGTTTTCTGCAATCGATATAATATTGAGGCCGGCAATCAATTAACTTACTGTAATTTTACTCAAAACATATGACAAATAGGACATTTTCTGCAATCGATCTAAAATCAATGCCTGCAATCATGAAACTTTCTGCAATTTTACAATAAAAGATAGCAAAAGGGACATTTTCTGCAATAGATATAATATTGAAGTCCTAGCATGTTTCGATTATAACAAAGAGAAACTAGCAAATCTCACCACCTGCAGTTTTAATTTAATACAAAATTTTGAACATGTTATATATTTGACTAAAAATAGTCACCGATAAGGACGAACTTTAATCATTTAGTCTATAACGTGATTTTAAGTGTAACTCATTGCTTTCCGAGTATATAAAATAATTTATTTGATTCTTGCTATATCTAAATTTTTGTAAATTTTGTTGAAACTAAGGAGTATCTCCCTTAGGCATAGCTCTGTCCTTTGCTGATTTTTGGCTTTACATTTAGATCACATTGCTCATTTGTTCTCTATCAGTTTTTGAACATCTTTGATTAAATGGTCTTCCAAACATTTAGTTTTTTTTTGCACTGAAGAGACATAAGTTGTCGAAATGCGCATATGTAGAAAATAAATTCACAGTAACTTCGGTATTTAGTTATTTATTCTTAATCAGAACAGTTTGATGACTGCTTTTAGAACAACTCTTGACCATGACTGCTTTTAGAACAAGCTACGATCGTTTTTAGAACCGTTCTTGACAATAACCGTTTTTGTTCTTGACAATGACCGTTTTAGAACAATTTTACAAAATGACTGCTTTTATGAACATGGAAAATGACATCGGAAAATCCCCAATACAGTTTAATATCTAGGAAGAAGTCAGGGGAAAATTGCAGAGAATCTCAAATGGGAAGTATAAAACTTAGGAAAAAGTTTACAGGGAATTGCGGAAAATCTCCAAGGCAATATTATACTTGGAAAAAGTTTGCGGAGAATCACGTTGAATCTTTAAGTTAGTAAAATACTTAGGAAAATGTCAGCGGAGAATCTCCGATGCAGTATAATACCTAAGAAGAAGTCAGTAGAGATTTGCGGAGAATCTCTGGTTGGTAGTATAATACTTAAGACAAAGTCTGCAGAGAATCTATCAGAGTCTATTGGCTAGAAAAAGTCAGCGGAGAAGTGTGGAGAATCTCGAAAGAAGTCTTATAATAAGGAAAAGTAAGCGGAAAATTGTGGATACATGTAATCTCCAAGGCGGTATAATACATGTACTTAGGAAAAAGTTTGCAGAGAATCGCAGAGAATCTCAAAGGTAGTATGATACTAAGGAAAATGTCAGCGGAGAATCTCCAATGCATTATAATACCTATGAAGAAGTCGGCGGAGAATCTCCATTGGGCAGTATAATACTTATGAAAAAGTCGCCGGAGAATCTATCAAAGAGTCTATTAAAAACTAGTAAAAAGTGCAGAATTGCGGTAAATTTGGAAAACAGTCTTATACTTAGGAAAAGGTCAGTGGAAAATTTCGGAGAATCTTTTGGTTTTCTAATCCTTAGAAAAAAGGTCGTTTGAGAATTGCAGAGACTCTTTCAAGCAGTATATACTTGGAGAAAGTTGGTAGAGAATTGTGGAGAGTCTCCAAGGCAATATAATACATGGGATAGTGTCAGCAGAGAATCTCTAAGGGTGCCTCTCTTAGTGGTCAAATACTTTATTAAAATGATGCGGTGAAAACAGTGTCTAATACGTGGGAAAAAGGTCATCAGAGAATTGCGGAGAATCCTCCAAGCAGTTTATTAGTAAGAAAAGTTCGCAGAGAATTGCTGAGAATCTCCCAAGCAGTCTAATGCTTAAGAAAGAGTCCGGCGGCGAATTGAGAATCTTTCAGTCATATAATACATAAGAAAAGGCGGAGAATATCACAAGTTGTCCAGTACTTGGAAAAAGGTCAGTTAGCGTAGATCCTGGATGGCAGTATAATACATACACAAGTCAGTGGAGAATTGCACAGAGCAACCGATAAATTTTGATACATTTACAGTATTTGTTCCTTACTTGAATTGCGTTATATCTACCAAGCAGTCTAATATCTAGGAAAATTCAGTGGGGAATTGTGGAGAATATAACAAGCATTGTAATACTTAGGGAAAAAAATCAATTGGAGAATGTGTAAAATTTACCATGCAGTCTCATATCAGAAAAAAAAGTCAGCAGATAATTCTTAGAATATTCCAAACAGTCTAATACTTATGAAAAAGAATGCTTAAATACAAGGAAAAAAGAAGGGTAGTGTCACAGAATGGATTTGATTAAATTAAGGGAAAGGGCTATTGTTATTTTCAGGGAAAATATTAGAATTCAGATGGTGTAAAGAGTTATATTAAGGAAAAAGGTGAGGGTTATAGTAAGAATAAGGGTTATGGTAATAGAGTGGGAAAGGGTTATATTAAGGAAAAGGCTTAAGGTTATATTCAGGGAAGGAGTTTGTGATAATTATCAACGGAAAGTTAATTGTAATAGTCAGGAAATAGTTAGAATTACCATAGTTATAGTCAAGTTATGGTTATATTTAGGTAAATGGTTAGGGTTATAGTCAGGGACAGGGTTAGGGTTATAGTCAGGGAAAGGGTTAGAGATATAGTCAGGAGCATGGTTAGGATAATAGGCTTGAAAAGTATCCAGGTTGAATTCAGTGGAAGGGTTATGGAGTTATATAAGGATAAGGGTTAGGATGATAGTAAGGGAAGGGGTTATGGTTTAATTATGGTTTAATTAAAGGAAAGGGTTTGGTTATATTTTGGGAGAGGATAAGATTTATAGAAAATGCTCATATTATAGTCAGGAAAAGTGTCAGGGTTATTTTAAGGGAAATTATTAGGGTTGATAGTCATGGAAAGGGCTAGAGTTATATATAGGGGAATTGTTAGGTTGCAGTCAGGGAAAGGGTTAGGGTTAAATTAATTGAAAGGGTTGGGGTAATAGCCGGGTAGGGGTTAGTGTTATATTTTGGAAAAGGGTTAGGGTTATATTAAGGAAAAGGTTTAAAGATAAATTAAGGAAAAAATTTAGAGATATATGAAGGAAAAGGGTTAGAGTTATAGTCAGGGGTGTGGTTAGGGTAATAGACATGAAAGGATTCAGGTTAAGTTAAGTGGAAGGGTTATAGGGATATATAAAGAGCAAGGGTTAGGATGATAGTAAGGGAAGGGATAATGGTTTAATTAAGGGAAAGGGTTGGGTTATATCTTGGGAAAGGATAAGATTTATAGTCAAGGAAAAGGTTAGAGTTACAGTCAGGGAAAGGCTTTAGGGATATGCCAAAGGAATTAGTAATTTGGGCTATGATTAGAGAAAGGGTAATATTAAGTACCCGTATTAGACTACTTCTGAGATTTTCCAAAATTCTTCGCTTACTTTTCCCTGAGTATAACACTGTTGGGGAGATTTGACACAGTTCTCCACAAAGTAGTTCCTAAGAATATGACTACTTAAAGATTCTTGGCAATTTTCCGCAAACTTTTTCCCGAGTATCAGACTACTGAAAGATTCTGCGCAGTTCTTCGCAAACTTTTTCCTAAGTATTAGATTACTGAAAGATTGTCCACAATTCTTCCTCACCTTTTTCCTAAGTAGAAGACTACTGAAAGATTATACGCCAACTTTTTTACTAAGTATTAGGCTACTGAAATATTCTACGCTATTCTCCGCAAACTACTTTCTTAGTAGAAGACTACTGAAAGATTCTCTGCAATTTTCCGCAAACCTTTTCCTCAGGATTAGACTACTGAAAGATTCTCTGCAATCTATGCAAAATTCTTCTTTAAAAATAAACTGCATTGGATTTTCTGCAATTCACCATAAAACTTTTCCTTACTATGCGACTACTGAAAGATTCTACGCAATTCTCTACGGAGAAACATTTGTATTAGACTGCATGGGAGATTTTCGGCAATTCTTCAAAGAATTTTGTCCTACTATATCCAACTTGCAATAAGATTCTCTTTGATTCTCTAAGGTTCTATGCATTTTTACTCTGAAATTATGCACTTGAATTTTCATGATCCGTTACATGAAGGAATAGCCCGAGATGATGGGTATTTGAGCTGAAAACCTATCATTTCGACAGAGAGAAACTCCATATCTCGACGAGACACAAGTTTTTTTCTATTTTTTTAGTGACTCTTGCTTGCCATAGATTACAACTTTATGAATTCGTAATAACAGATTTTACAATTTGATATCACAGATTTCAAAATATGTTATAACGAATTCAGAAATTTGTGATTGTAGTTTTTTCAATTTGTTCTTACAATTTCAAAAATTCGTCAAAATAATTTTCTTTAGAATTTGTAATAACGAATTCTACAATTCGTTAGAACAAATTCTCGAATTTGTTATAAAGAATTAAATTCATTATAACAAATTTTACAATTTGTTATAACGAATTCAAAAATTTTTTAAAACGAATTAAATTCGTTAAACAAATTCCAGAATCCGTTATGTCGAATTCTAAAATATTTTTGATAGGTCGTATATGGGCTTATTTTAAAGATGAGTTTGGATCGCAATTTAAAAAAAAATCGTATTTTTCAAACAATATGGCAATATATGGTTTAGTAATTTTTGAAGATTATAAAGGTTAAAGTCGAAAAGTAGATGCGTGTAGATTTACATGTTGCAACCAGAGCCATACAGTCTTATGCTTTTGATATTAACCTACCACTGCTAACACATATTTTAAGAATTTGGATGACATATATATAAAAAACTAATGTCTCACCAGATTTGTGAACTATTTGAAGTAAATAGAATGCTTTAAATAGTTTATGTCTAAAGTTCTCTGAAACACTTCTATGTTCGGAGTGCTATGTTCTGTTCAAAAATCAATATGATGCATCATTATAATGGACAATCGGTATAAGTTAGCCCTTAACTGCTAAACTGCTTCATAGAAATTTGTACAGCGAAATGTGAAAAATGGTGGTCATAGCCATAAACTAGATGTGTTTCGTGAAACACTTATGCCCTAATGTAGAAGTCAAGAAAAAACACTAAACATGACCAAACATTTATATGATTCTGAGAAATTGATGCCCCAATGTAGAAGTCAAGAAAAAAATACTAAACATGACCAAACATAGTTATGTGATTCTGAGAAATTGATACATATATTAACTTATAATTTCTGGCATCTATTGTCAAATTATGTTAAGTGATGTTTTTGTTTGAATAGAAACAGTACTTACCCAAAGGATCCCACTACAGAGCAGAAATTATCAAGAAGTAAAACAACTTTATTCACACACCCTTCTTTATTGAACTCATTGTGTTTCTGTCTAGCAATGTTATGAGTACTTTGATTATTCAGTTATAGCATCAGTTAGTGAGAAACGAACCGTCAATCCAAAATAAACAATCCAAGGACAATGGCAACATTGGAAACAAATCAACAGAAACATAACATGACTTCGGCACAAAAAATAAAATTGAAGAAACACACATACGAAAATGAATAAGATGGACCAAATAAAAAAACATTGGTGAGATCAGGTGCATCGGTAGAGTCAGCGTCATGTTTTTCTTATAAGACCCCCGCCATGTTGAACATACCAAATCCGGCGGTAAAGTCAAATGCGGTAGAGGAAACAACAATTAAGCTGTCAAAGGGAAGACTTTGTTGTCATCTGGGAGAGGGTATCCCATAGCGACCCATAAGATGGAAATGTCGACCGTAAAACTTCACGAATGATGACTTCAAGTTTTTAGTAACATACCCTTGTTTAAGTACAAAAACAGTACAGCAGCAAACAGCTAAAACGGCCGGGAACTGCAATCACATGCCAAAATTTACCAAAATAACGATAAGTATTTTACGAAAGGATTTGGAGTAAATGAACATGAGACCATAACACATATGTTAACTCCAACTGCAATAATTTTAATGAGCTGTATGGCCATTTCGGAAATTAATTCCTCATCAGCAGCACTAGAACCCAAACAAAGGAAATCCATAATTTCCAAAATGCTAAAAATGCACAAAACCAAACGAAATCCGAATAACCTATTTGTAAGCAACCGAGTTGTATCTAGGAAGTCACTGTATCGACCACATGCACTTGAATAGCGAATGGACTGGGAGATGTAAACTCCGTATGCTGATGCTGTTAAGATGTTGCTAAAAAGAAAAGGAAAGTTGACTTTTGGAAAGTTTGTCATACAGCTTAGTTTGGAGCTACTTCATTTGTTACTTTCAAAATGAAGGTCATGAAGTGAGGCCAATGTGGAAATGTCTGCAGTATACTTAATTCGAGCTCTTTTGGATAGATCAGATGAAGAAAATCAACAAAGCAAGGGATGTTAAGTGACAAAATATTATTTATATAATGGAAGCTAAAATTGAAGTGTTGGACAAGATAAGTTCTATCAGTACTTAAATCGTCTGAGTGCATAAGATATATTTTTATAATATAATCTTTATACTAGTAGAAAATAATGAATATTGAAGTAAAATCCCCAATCATTTATCTCTCATAAGAAACTGAACAATAGTAAGAAACAGAAAACACAATAAGTCACCAAATCATCTTACCATTCAAAGGATATACAAAATGGAACAGGTTTAAATGAAGATACCATACTGATAAATATAAAAGATCTCATTTCAATACTTTTTCTGTAGATATCCAGAATAATCTCTTCCATGCATTTATTGTTTCTATATAAAAGAAAAGCATTAAAACAGAAAATAAAATATTTACAGATACATTCCTAATAACCGATTAAACATGTATTTATATTAATCTCTTTATTTGTTCATGTAAAAAGAAACAGAATAAAAAATAAATCACTGAACTTTGATTTGGTGACTTAATAAATACACATGTGAAATACAAAACTATTCAAGGATATACAAAATGTTTAAGTTTAAGATGTAGAATATATTTTGAATAATTTAAAAGATCTTTTTACCAAACAAATTCTATAGATACATTGTATTAACAAAAATTAAAACATAAATGTTTCTATAAATAACATAAAACAAAATATAATTTCATGTTCTGGTGACATTTTACCTGATTGTTACAAGTCAAGGACAATGTCACAAGGTCAAATATTCTGTGACCAACTGGAAGGCCTCTCCACAAGTAATACACAAGCAAAACATGAAAGCCCCATTAATTACCATTCAAAAGATATACGCAATGTTAAAGTTTTCAAGCAGTTGTTCACATAACAAGGTCATGGACACAAGATTAAAGATTCTAGTTCTAATTAAAGTGTCTTACCACAAGGAATGTACGTGCAAAATATGAAGCCATAACACTTACCATTGAAAAGATATATGCAATGTTAAAGTTTAATATATTTTTAAAATGACTATCAGATGTCAATGTCAAGGTCACGAGGTCAAAAATTTGGTATCGTTTGAAAAATTTTGCCACAAGGAATACACATACATAATATGAAAGTCCAATCACTTACCATTCAAAAGATATACCAAATGTTAAAGAATTTGCGGACAAACAGACAAGCAGATAATTCTATTACGAATGAGACATAGGATTTGGCATAATTTAACAGCTGTATTGACAAACAGGTTACGTAGGTATATTATCTGGATATGACTGTCCTGACGTGATGTCAGTTACGTGGCCTACCACTACGAGGGCGATCATTTTTCGTGCCAGAATTTATCAAACGAGTCCTTAGTCCTTTTAATTGTCATTCTAGACACATTAAAACGATTTGCAACTTTTATCTGAGTCATTCCTTCATCCAACATTTCAACAGCTCTTCTAACTCATTATGACATATGCAGGGCATTGACTTAAGTGAAACTTTTCAAAATTTTCAAAGTGCCCTTTTGTTTACGATTGTGCATGACAGAAATAATTACCATTAAAACAACTACAGTAAAACACTATACAGGTAGAACTTGAAAAATAGCCTTTTCGTCAAAATTCTAAAAATGACGAAACGTCATTACCGATTTAGATAAAAAAATATGTTGATTTGAAAGACAAATCATCGTAGTTGTTGGTTTATCATTAAAATGTAGAGTTGTTACAGATAAAGAAATTTTACAACAAAAGAAGAACCTTTTTAAAGATCGTATGAGACGGAATTTTTTTAAGAATAAGGTAGTCACAGAGATAACTATGTCTAATGAAAAAGTCTGTGTAATTTGTGCTAGCTCTTTCTTAACGAACCAACTGCTGACACATACACTGCGTAAAAAGCTGGAATGTTTCTTTCCATTTTAAGGTTAAATTGTTAAAATGAAATAAAAATCGTCTCTTTTGTCGTAAATATCAGTACTAAGATGACCATTTTCGTCAAATCGACATGTAGGTTTAAAATGGATGGAGATCTAGTGGTTTCTGTCGTTTCCATTATCTCTAGTTCTGGAAGATATATCAATGGGATCCATTTATCAAAATTAATGGAAAGAACATCATCAATGTATTTATAAGTTTGATTGAAGAATCTAGCATCTATAATGTATGATCTTGTACGTTTTTTTTTGTTTTTTGTTTTTGTTTTTTTGGGTTTTTTTTCAAGGAATTCAGTCTCAATAAAATATAAAACAAGTCTGCGAGTAGGGAAGCAATCAATAAATAAACTGTTATTCGATGTTAGATAGGGATTTATTTAAATCAAGAAACGATAAAAACGTGAATATTATTCCGACAGACAGAAAGTAAAAATGTTAAAAGAGAGACAACTCAATTTTTTATAGTAGAATTCTATAGGTTACTTAAAGTAGTAGACCAAGGGTAACCCCAAAATTTTACACTCATTCAATTTTCTTTAAATTTGCAGTATGAAACAATTTTTTGTGTGCTACCATACTTAAAGAAAAAATTTTGGAAAGTTTCACCGTAAGATTTTTATATCTACAGTTCACAGAAACACCCCTGTCTTAGGTGTCTTAAATTCTGTTCAGAATTCACAATAAGGTGTACACTACTGTACTGTATATGATTAAGAAACAGCATAAATTAGCCCTTCATTGCTTACCTACTTCTTAGAAACTTGTAGACCTAAATACCAGACAATAAATATAATAAGCATACATTAAATGTTGATTTGCAGTTCAAAAGCAATACATTGTCAAAACAATGCTGAAAACAGATCTTCATTCAAGATCTTCTAAACGAAAAACCTATAATTCAATTTTCATAAAAAACTGAGAAATTAAAGATCCTCCATACACAAACTTATATCAAAATTTTATAAAAATTCACCGTACTGTTTTTGGCAGTGTTAGGAGAACTGCATTAAAAGTCATAATATTCCTTGATACTGAACGTCAATATGAAAGAATTACCTCCCTTGCCAAATATCAGACTTTCTTTTATTTTTTATTAAGATACCATTCACAACTTAGAAATGTTAATGCAGGCATTATGAAGTATTTTATCAAAAGAATATATTTTCATGATAAGATGGATATTTTATTTCTATTTATAAAACATATTATAAATCTTGTGTTTTATTTATACTAATCACAACAAGTAATTTGTATATAAAAAGGAGTTATTTCCTCTTACTCTAGGTCTAATGCCTTAAACTTTACTTAGGTAAATATGTAATATTTCTTTATACAATTTCACGAAACTCTGAAAAGCTATCAGTACAAATGACACGTTTTGTTTACATCTAATTCTGTGAAATATATCCATTTCTTGGGATCTCAAAGTGTGAAAGAGAGGATTTTCAAGAGGTAAAAAAGTTTCCCTGTTTTCATAGCATCATTATTTGTTGGGGTGTAGGGTTTCTATGCTTTCTCAGCTTTCTTTCATGAATACTATTTGCTTAACGATGTTTATTTATGAATTAATCTGGGAGATGAAAACGGATCAGTTAAAAAGTAAGGTACCTGAGATGTATAAAAAGCCAATTGCTATAATTTGACAGATATAATTAATAGTGAATAATATTCCATTTCCGTGTTTCCAATCCTATACCATCTTAAGATTGCAATTTAACAGGTATATTTGGGTCTATGTAATACCTCAAGTAACGTAGCATATTTCAATGTAAAAATACTAGTAAAGAGCTTGAGTCATACGTTCTTTCCAACCACAACAAAAACATTTTGGCGTCCACAGACAAAAAGTTCTGTAGGACATCATCACAATCACAATTCATAACACTATGAAAGCTTATTTGGGTCACATTATGTGGTGCCTCATAAATAAAAAATCAATACAAATCGTGGCCACGAAAACAAAATCGTTCCCACGAATTATCAAATCGTGGCCACAAATTATCAAATCGTTCCCACGAATAAACAAATCGTGGCCACGAGAAACAAATCGTTCCCACGAATCAAAAAATCGTTCCCACGACTTTAACAATTCGTGGCCACGGATTAACTGAAACAGTTCGTGGCTAGAGCTCGGTTCCGTCTATGAAAGCTTGTTAATTCGTGGCCACGATTTTTCAAATCGTAGGAACGATTTGTTTGTCGTGGCCACGATTTGTTAATTCATGGGAACGATTTGGTAATTCGTGGGAACGCATTGTGTATTCGTGGCCACGATTTGTTTATTCGTGGCCACAATTTGTCAAATCGTGGAAACGATTTGTTTCTCGTGGCCACGATTTGTCAAATCGTGGGAACGATTTGTTTCTCGAAGCCACGAATGGTAAATCGTGGGAAAGATTTGTTTCTCGTGGCCACGAATTGTCACATTGTGGGAACGATTTGTTTCTTGTGGCAACGATTTGACAAATCGTATGAACGATTTGTTTACTCGTGGCCACGATTTGATAATCGTCGGGACGATTTTATCTATAGGCCACGATTTTATATTCATGGGAACGATTTGTACCTCGTGGCCACGATTTGATAACTCATGGGAACGATTTATTTCTCGTGGCCATGATTTGTGCTGATTTTTGTATGTGGCACCACATAATGTGACCTAAATAAGCTTTCATATAACACCCAAAAGGACTCCCAGTGAAACAAACAAAGAACTAAATAGTATTTAATATCATCAAACCATATCAAGTATTGAATAGCTGAAGTAAAGAATCGGTTTTATTCGAAATACTTAATGTGATGACAAAATTAGAATCGAACTTGAAGATATTGAACACAGTTTTTTTTTTTTATTAACATCGCTTGTATTAAGATTTTTTTAATAAACATCTCTAGTATTTTGCTTGTCATATGAAATCTCACATTTGAAATTGCGTAAAAATGCTTAAGGAAAAAGAATAGGCGAGCTGACTGGGTGACATAAGAGAAATACATCGACAAACGAATACCGAAGCAAAAAATTGAAACGAGAAAAAAGAGCAGAAATTGTTGCCAAACAGCAGCGAGTTATACCCTCGCTCATTGAGCCCTAAATCAATATGTTCAGCGAAATCCAAGTGTGTGTGTGTGGACACAGTACAAGTGTGGACACAATACAAATATCGGCAATTGGAATATCCTTAGGAAATAAACAGAATGTAGTAACCCACATGTCTAAAATTACTTCCTTAATATGGAATGAGTATACAAAGCTTGTGACAAAATTTCAAGTTGGTGTCATTTTCTCACAGTAAAGCTTGACGAAAACTTACTCTTTAACGTAAGAAGTGTAAATATTTACCAAGACGGCAAACAGGAAGTAATATCTTGAATTTGCAGATAAGAGGAAAGTTGCCTAGCATGTTTACAAATGGATTTCGGCCTCAGAATTTTTAAAATGGTTGCCATTGCCATGGAAATGGAAAAAGGCGTCAAAATTAAAAGTGCTCGACATTGGATGAAATTTTACAAAAAAGTTGCATAGCATGTTTACAAATAATTTTCAGCCTCATAATTTTCAAAATAGCTCCCGTTGCCATGGAAGCGGAAAAAAAGGTTGGAAAATTAAAAGTGCTTAGAATTGGATGAAATTTTATAGGAAGATTGCTTAGCATGCTTAGGAATGATTTTTCAAAATGGTAACCGTTACAATTGAAACTTAAAGATACTTGATAATAGATGCTACGAATAGGATGCACATTGTTCGCTTGGGGGACATCTGTAACGCTCTGCGTACCAAATATGAATATTTTAATCTAATTACGTTCTTTAATGGCTAAGCAGAATTTTGTTAAGATAGTGGAAGATTTCAGTTTGTTTTCAAAAAAATTATGATTTGAAGGACGATAAGGTGGGTGAAGAGAGTTTAAGATCAACCAAGACCACTTGTTAATTGCGTTTAGAAAGGATCAAAATTGGTCAGTTTTAAAGGATCAAACAAGATATCATTAGATCTTGTTTGATCGGTTCAAGCTTTACACATCTTGATCGTCTTAGAATACAATTGTTTTGTTTGATCTTGAAAAACTGACAAAGTCTTAGTCTTCCTGGACAAAATTATCCTGAAATACGACTGAATATCTAACAATGTCTAAACAAAACTGTATCAAGATTGTAATAATATCAAAATATCCAAATAAGATCATAACATACAGCGATGGAAACGTTCAACATTCCCTACCACACGCACACGATTCACACGATGAACGCACACGGTTCACACGTTGAGCGCACACGATTCGCACGATGAATGATACAGAAAATTCTCAATCGTGTATCGTGTACCGTGTATCGTGTACCGTGTACCGTGTAACGTGCACCGTGTCGGTTAAAAAATCTTATATATTTTCATGAAACGAAATCGAAAGGAAAAATATCTGCGTGCAATAAAAGTCGAGATATTCTAGATCTTACAGCATAAATAAAATGGTAATTTACAATGCGATACACACAGATAAAACCAATGTTAATTTTGACAAAAGAAAAATTTTTCATATGAAATAGCGTGTTACAAACTTTCTCCCGGGAACTGTCTCCACTTTTGCCGTAACAATATCAG
This sequence comes from Modiolus philippinarum, assembly GCA_002080025.1. Taxonomy (NCBI): domain Eukaryota; kingdom Metazoa; phylum Mollusca; class Bivalvia; order Mytilida; family Modiolidae; genus Modiolus; species Modiolus philippinarum. The sequence continues at coordinate 161,243 of MJUU01022496.1, forward strand.
ATTAGGGTTGACAAAAGCCTAAAATGTTGTAATTTTGTCAGAAAAATAAATAAATTAAATAAACAATGTTTAATAAAAAAAAATAATTTACGTTAAATAAATAAGTCCGGATATATACCGTAG
>MJUU01022497.1:0-21597 GCA_002080025.1 Modiolus philippinarum
TGCGTCTGTAACAAACGAAACACTAGAATATAAACAAAGAGCTCGAGATTCAAATCTGAATGTATCAGTGTATATATAACTCAAGTGTCCATCCAAAAATTTGTGCCTAAACTGATGTCATAGACAAGAAATTGGCATTTAGCTGTGAACGTTCACCACTTGTAGCTTGTAACCAGGTTTCCTGCTGGTAGACTGGTCATATTAAACAGGATGTGGACCTGCATGTGCAACACATAGTGGCTAAATTTGGTTTCAATTGGGTAAGTAGTTTCATACAAAACATGCAACAAGATAATTCAAAGTTGAACTATGGTATCTTTGAAAATATATGAACCCTTAAATGACCCTTCCTTTTACGCCCCCAGATCGAGGATCGGGAGGCCTATTGTTTTTGTACTGTCTGTGTGTCTACATGTCTGTGTCCGTGCGTCTGAAACTTTAACCTCGGCTATAACTTTTGAAATATGAAAGATAGACTCCATACTAAATAGCAAGTGTATAGGTCTAGTCAAGAGTAATGACGTAGTGAAATTTTTGGTCCAATTTTGATACACTACGTCCATAAATAAATTGTGAATTCGATGTAAATTTAACTTTTTATTCGTGGTCGGGTACCTAAATCATAGGCAACTCCGAACTGAACATAGAACAATCATAACAATATTTATACCTTTTAAAAGATAAAGCACTTAATTTAGTAAAGCCAACATTAGATAATAGAGTTAGCTGCTAATGAGATTAACGAACTGTCACTTAAAGTCTTTTTCAAGTCCCGACATTTGTGTGTGTTTTTTTTAATACAATGGATAAGCAGATAAATACGAAATCCGGATAGTGTCAAAAGATTTTTTTTTATTTTCTCAGTAAAAAAAAATCTCACAAAAACAAACTTATCTCGTTATTTCGAATTAATAATATTTTTCTCGGAAAAACAAAACTAAATGCGTTATAACGCGATAATTATCTCGTTATTTCGAATTGAAAAATATTTTTCTCGGAAAAACAAAACGTATTGCGTTATAACGCGATAATTATCTCGTTTGAACGCAACAGCCTTCTCGTTATTACGCAATAGCTATCTCGCTTTAACGCAATAATTATCTCGTTATTTCGAATTAAAAATATTTTTCTCGGAAAAACAAAACTTATTGCGTTATAACGCGATAATTATCTCGTTTGTACGCAACAGTTATCTCGTTATTACGCAATAATTATCTCGTTATTTCGAATTAATAAATATTTTTCTTGGAAAAACAAAACTTATTGCGTTATAACGGGAAAATTATCTCGTTTTTACGCAATAGTAAACTCGGTATTACGCAATAATTATCTCATTATTTCGAATTAATAATATTTTTAGCGGAAAAACAAAACTTATTGCGTTATATCGCGATAATTATCTCGTTTGTACGCAATAATTATCTCGTTATTACGCAATAATTATCTCGTTATTTCGAATTCAAAAATATTTTTCTCGGACAAAAGTTATTGCGAGCTATGACGCCATAACTCGTTTGTATGAAAATAACGTACCAAACAGCCACGCACATCCCTTTTCGGCCCCTACACCAGTGTGTTTCGGAAGCTTTTCGAAACTAAAAGAAACGGATGATATTTCTTTGAGCTGCTTTTATTTTTGTGGTCTCAAGTCTGCCTCATCAGGGGTCTCTTGAAACAAACAATAGTTTCAATAATATAGTCAAATAATTCTTATGCCTATCGAAAGCAAGGGGAGTTTCATTAACAGGCTAACAATCTTTAATCATCTCCCCCCCCCAAAAAAAAAAAACAAAACAAAACAAAAAAGAACAGTTGACAACTATCTCAAAATGCTCCAAACACATTAACATAAAATGGTCCCCCCCCACCCCACCTCATTTACAGCAAACGGTGCTTTTTATTTCCCTTGAACAGTTTACACAAAGTAAAAGTATGGCCATTTAGGCGTGAATTTTGTTCCTATATTTGGTCATTTTCAGACTATGTTCAAATGTTGTCAAAAAATCGTGTAAGGTGTTTGCGGGTACGTGTACTTCTCGAAAATAAAATCAATATATGCCTCACTTGTATGTTTTCTGGAATACTTGCAGTCGAATATTACTGTAAAAAGCCTTTTGTGTCAATCTTAGGTATTTTACAATGTTTAAGAGGATGGTACTACAAAAGGACACCAAAACAAAAACTCAATTACAAATATTGTCAAAATTGCATTCAAGTGGCAAGTTCAGTGGCTAGATCTTTTCTCTATATGTATGAAAATACATTTGAATTGCTTTTTTCTGACAGTGAATGTAACATGTGACATGTTAGAAGAGTTTTCGAGAAGATTTACTGCATTCGCAAAATTAGTATGCTGAATAAAATAAATTCGCGGGTAAATGGCCATACCTCTTTTAACAGAACAGAAAAAAGATGTGTTTGTGAAACACTACATATGTCTCCAGATTCTACAGTAAAATATATGAAAATACACAATTTCACCCCTTTTTGACCTCTGTGACCTTGAACTTTGACCTAAATCTTTTCGCACATTTATGTTCCTCTTGAATAGACCTATACACTTGCCAAGTATTATAAATCAATCTTACATAGTTCAAAAGTTGTTTATTACCAAAAAAAACACACAATTCGACCCCTTTATTATAAAATGGATGAAGCCATTTGGGCCTCTTGTTTATTGAAAATGGTTTTAATTGTTGAATGTATCTGTTTAAACATGCTACAAAACACTGCATCAAGATCTGACAAAAAAAAATTTAAAATTCATTATTTTTCCGATTTTGCCCCCTTTGGGCCTCTTGTTTCTAAAAAACGGTAAATGCTACGTCAAATCTGTCGGCATGCTACAGTTGTGCAATTTTATTAGCAAAAACATAAAGCAAACCCCGTCTCAATAGGATAAATAATTAGGATTAAAATATCAATTGAAAAACAGCCAATTTACCCCCTTTTAATCTCTGTGACCTTGACCTTTGACCTGACCTATTCCTTTTATATTTATGTACCTTTTGACTAGACCTATACACTTGCAAAGTATGAAAAGTCTATCTTACATAGTTCAAAAGTTATAGCCAAGGTTAAAGTTTCGGACAAACATACAGACACACACACACACACAGGACAAAAAACAATATGAACCCCCCCTCCTCGATCTATGGGCATAAAAATCAAAGGGTCCAAAAACAGTTAACAACTGATTTATTTCACCAAAAACATTTAATAACCGACTGAAAATCCCTAAAACACATTAACAGAAAAAGTCCCCCCCCATCTGGTTAATAGTAAAAAGAACCGTTTCACACATCTTGTATGTCTTAGTAATGCGCGTCGGTACAGTATAATTCATCAAATACAAATATCAAAGTTAGGATGTGTCAATGTGATGGCTGACTTTTTATTGAGTCCGTGTTGTTCATCTTTGTGTGTGTATGTGTCTTCATTTTTTCTTTTCTGTGCCGTACTCATGTTGTGTCTCTGTTTCTTTTTTGTATCCGATGTTGCCATTGTCCTTGGATTTTTCGTTTTGGATTGGCGGTTCGGTTCTTAATTGCTTTATTGATTAAATCTGAAATGTCACGCAGAAAGCGTCTTGACATTTCACAATCGGAAGTATAACATAATCAATACATTGGCCGACTCATTCAGAAAAGCTATGTCGTTCCCGCGAGATACTAAGTCGTGGCCACGAGGTAGCAATGAGTATGAGCAAAACTCGTTGTTCAAGGCCTCATGGTGTATGAGTATCATGTGGCCATGCACGACTTAGTATGTCGTGTGAACGAGTTAGTATATGTTAATGTGTTTAGAGCATTTTCAATCACTAATAGTTGCTAAATGTTTTCGGATAGTTAAAGATTGTTAGCTTGTTCATGAAACTACCCTTGTTTTCGATGGGAATAAGAATTATCTGACTACATTATTCAAAGTATTGTTTGTTTCAAGGGACCCCTGATGAGGCAGACTTGAGACCACAAAATTAAAAGCAACTCAAAAGAATAGCATCCTTTTCATCTATTTACGAAAAGCTGCCGAAACACACTGGACAGGTGTAGGGCCGAGAAATGAATGTGTGTGGCTGCTATGTACCTTATTTTTATACAAACGAGTTTTCGCGTTATAACGCAATAAGTTTTGTTTTTCCGAGAAAAATATTTTTTATTCGAAACAACGAGATAATTATCGCGTTATAACGCAACAAGTTTTGTTTTTCCGAGAAAAATATTTTTAATTCAAAATAACGAGATAATTTTGTTATTGTGAGATTTTTTTTATTAAGAAGAAAAAAAAATCTATTGACACTATCCGGCTTTCGTAGATAAGTAATGAAAACTGTGAAGATTAGAAAAAAAACTACAAATAATAAAATACTTGAAATTGCGATTATAATGTCTCACTTTAAAATATCAACGGATATTGTCACCATGACAACTCACCCCCGGCACAACTGGAGTCTGACCCATTTTAGTTTGTCCTTTATTTCTTTTCCCGGGATTTTATTTCCTCTAGCCACCAGTCTGGTAAATTTCGCTCGGGGTTTGCTATGGAAGGATTTTCCCTTTGCCACTCGCGTATAAGACTCTGATGTAATGCGTCGGAACCTTTATGGTATTTAAATAGAAGTTTATAAAATATGTCCCGCCAATGTTCGGCTTCCAGGATTTGTTCATTCCTCAGGTGGTTCTCCTTTTTGCATAATAGTTAAATTGTTTCTACTTTCTTTAAAAATTCCTTGTTTTCGGTTTCTAATTTCACATTTTTTGCTTTTAATGAATTGATTTCCCCGTTTCCTTATCCAATTGAATACTGTCCAATTTGCAAACGAAATGAAATTCTCGGAGTTGAATATTTTCTTTTTGTCTATTTAATTGCTTCTTTAATTCGCAAAGTTCGTTTTTAATATAGAAAGGCGTATCTAAAAGTTCTTTTAAAGAAGATGGACTTACATTTGAAAATGGCAGTTCCTCTTTATTGATCTTTCTTTCATAAATTGTTGGCAGCGCGTCCTGTTTCTGTTTCTCTGATTTCTGCTTTTTATTTAAGGTAGCACAATTGATTGCATTTCCGGTAAAATTGCTGAAGCACACACGGGAGAAATGTCCATGTTTTCCACATTTAAAACATTTAGCGCTTGCTGCGTGACACTGATATTTCTCATTGAAGAGTCCACATTTGCTGCACTGGTACAGAGTTGTGTTCCAATGAAAATTTTGTCCTTCCGTATATTGCGGTAGGCCATAATGTCCGAAATAATCCATTCTGGGGAAACTAGCTCATTCGTAATTTTGAGAGGTACCAATGATCGTGTATCCAGCTAAAAAGTGAATATGCCCGGGTTATTTCCGCCAAATGACGTAATGAAATTTTTGGTCCAATTTTGATACACTACGTCCATAAATAAATTGTGAATTCGATGTAAATTTAACTTTTTATTCGTGGTCGGGTATGTTACCTAAATCATATAATAGGCAACTCCGAACTGAACATAATACAATCATAACAATATTTATACCGTTCAAAAGACAAAGCGCTTAATTTAGTGAAGTCAATATTAGATAATAGAGTTAACTGCTAATGAGATTAACGAATTGTCACTTAAAGTCTTTTTCAAGCCCCGACATTTATGTTATTTTTAGTTCGCCTCAACGAGGTTGAGGGGGACTATTGGAGAACCCCCGGCGTCCGCGTCTGCGTCCACATTTGGGTATATATCTTGGTAACTATGCAGGGTAGGGTCATCAAACTTTGCATGCAGGTGCATCTTGGGCTATCTCGCAGCCTCAAAGAAAATTACGTCTCTCGGACCTATATTTTCCGCTTGAGCGGCTTGTATTTGAATTTACATCCAAGTTCATATCTCAGTAACTATATATAGTATGATCATCTAACTGTGCATGTGCATGCATCTCTGATGGTAGGTCAGCATCCAGGCAAAATTAGGTCACTTTGACCTACATTTTCCGCTTGACTGACTTACATTTACAAGTTTACGTCCGAGTTCAGATCTCGGTCACTGTACATGGTAGGATCATCTAACCTTGTACATGCATGCATCTCTGATGGTAGGTCAGCATCCAGGCGAAATTGGATCACTTTGAGCTACATTTTCCGCTTAAGTGACTTACATTTATTCATGTCAGGGATCAAATCTCAGGTACTGTACATGGTAGGATCATATCTTGCATGTGCATGATGGTAGGTCAGCATTCAGACAAAATAAGGTCACTTAAACCTACATTTTACGCATGAATGACTTACAATAATGTATACATCCGAGTTCATAGCTTGTTGGTTCAAGTTACATTGCATATGCATGCAATTTTGATAGTATGTCAGCATCCAGGCAAACTTTGGTTGCTGCGACAATGAGCCATAACGAGGCGAACATTGTAATCGTTGATGACCTATATGTTTTTTAATACAATGGATAAGCAGATAAGTAATGAAAACTGTGAAGATTAGAATAATAAAATACTTTGAAATTGCAATTATAATGTCTCACTTTAAAATATCAACGGAAATTGTCACCACGACCAGAGACATATAATTATATGTCTCTGCCATGACAGTAACATAAATATGAAAAAAGTCAGAGAATAAAAAGGGGTTTAATTGGCTGTTTTTTTTCCTTTATTTGGCTGTAAAATACTTATTATTTGTCGCATTTAGACCGGGTTTGATTTATTTTCTTGCAAATAAAATTGCACAACTGGTATATGCCAACGGATTTGATTTAGCACTTACAGTTGTTGAGAAACGAGAGGCCCAAAGGGGCGAAACGAAAAAAAAAAAGATCTTGGTACAGTATTTTTCTGAATGTTTCTTATACCAAGTTTAAATATAAACATTGAACAATTAAAACCATTTTCAATAAACAAGAGGTCCAATGTGGCTCCACATTTCAGGATTAATAGGTCAAATTGGAAGTTTTTATTAAGAAAATAAATAACTTTTGTACTATATCAAATAGATTTATAATACTTGGCAAGTGTATAGGTCTAGTCAAAAGGAACACACACACACACACACACACACACACACACACAAAATAGGTCAGATCGAAGGTGAAGGTCACAGAGGTTAAAAACAACGGTAGTAGAAAGCACAAGATTACACAAATCAAAGTCCAGAGACAAAAGCAAAAGCGAGATCACCAGAAGACAGAAGACCAAAGACACCACATGAACACAAAACACCACAACACTACATATACAACACAAAAAACTAAAGCACTAACAGTGTGAACTCCAAAAACACAGAATGACATCAGGTGCTCCGGAAGGGTAAGCATGTCCTGCTCTATATACAGCACCCGTCACATGGTCAGCGAGGCATATGCTTTGAAAAATCTGTAACGTTACTGATTGGTTATTGTCATTTTCTATCCATGAGACAAAACCAGTTGAGAACCATGGTACGTGGAACTTCTCTAACCCTCAAACAGTACCGAGGTGAAATTTTGAAAAGCTTTTGTATAAATCACTTTAGTATTCAAACATTGACAGGGACAAATTGTAGTGTAAGAGGAGAAAATGTCTGAATGTGTTTTCTCATAAGGTTCAATGTTAAATTATGTTCGTAGTTAGCAGCCATCTTAAATATAATAGGAACCTGAAAAAGTCCCTTTTAAAGGAAACAATCCAATACTACTGTGGATAAGTTCGGTTCTTTTTGGTTTTGTGGTGTCGGAGATGATCTTTAAATGAAAAGTTTACACTGGATGGACAACAGATGCAAAATGCTTGCAAAAGGTGGCCCCGCTAATAGCTGAATCAAATCACAAAGAAAGACAACTGACATTTTACAAACGTTGACCATTAACTCTTCATTAAATCATTGATTTTGATCTGTTACACAGACACAAACAAGTATACAGATGTTTTCCAAGCAAACTGACCAAATTTTGCATTGATACTGAAGAACCATCACAGATAAATATATATGTAAAGTTTGATTATCCTACACCAAGCATGTATAGTGTCTCCGATCTGAATTTTGTCTGAAAACTTGAATATACAATTTAATGTAAGTCATTAAGCGGAAAATAAATGTCAAAGTGACCCAATTATGCCTGGATTCTGGTGTAAAATCATAGATGTACATTGTATGCATATGCAACTGCAAAGTTTGTTGGTCCTATCATATAAACTGAGATTTGAACTAGTCTTAAAAGTTGAAAGTAGGTCGATCAAGCAGAAAATAAAGGCTAAAATGACTTAATAGAATTAGAGGTGCATGCATATGCAACTGCAAGGTTTGATGAGCCTTCCATGTACAGTGACTGAGATCTAATTTGTTCAATAACCTGAATATAAGTCATTCTTTAGGTAAGAGAGACCTTATTTTTCTTAGAAGCTGTGAATCAACCCAAGATGCACATGTGTGTCCAGTTTAATTGATTATGATGTTCTTTTAAGTAACTGATAAGTACACCTACATGTGGACCGAACAGAGTATAACTGTTTTAAAAGTTATAGATACATTTTGAAATTTTGAAATTACAAAATGGGAAATATAACATCACTATTAGTTTTTGAATCAGCTACATACAAATTTCCATTCATGTCAGATTCAATACCTTCAACTTTTCCTAAGTCCTTAGTGATATACATAAAAAATATCTTCTGATTCTGTGTCATAACTACATACTTTGTCACCACTTGAAAAGAATAGTCTCTTCCAATTTAAATGAATGTTCCAGGATATATCTTTAAAAGAATTTGATTGACCTTAGGGCGTTTATAATTTTATCAGAAGTGCAAACTGCAAATTGTCCAGGAGACAGGGCTTCTCCATTTATCTCTTCACAGACTCTGTACCTTTTGTTAGACGAATTTCCAATTTCGTTTTATGAATGGATTACCCCGATTGACCTGGGGTCAATCGGAGTAAATTACGTCACATAACACTGTGACGTGCAGAAATCTATATTGTGACGTCAAAATTCTCCGGGAAAATTCACCAATTGGAAATTCGTCTATATTCATATATTGATCATTTATCAGGTCAATTATTCTATCACTTTCATTCACGATGGCAACATGGCCACTATTGTCAGATCCAATATTGAATGGACTATAATCAAGATTGACAGAACTTTCTCCATGTCATACATATCAATACAACAGTTATGAAAGTCTGATAAAATATATCTCCTGTACTTGAAAAGCAGGCTTCAAGATCTTCTGTTTTATGATCAATTTCAAATATTTTTTTCTAATACTATTGGTGTCAAAGAGTGAAAGTTTAAATAAGGAAACTTTCAATGATCAGCAATGGTAGAAACAAAACAATTTCCAAGTGAATCTAAGATTTTACTGACAATCTTGTCAATATTTGTTGTTATGTGCATGTGGAAATACTTCTCTGTCTCCTGGTCTGTAAATTTCTTATGATGAAGACACTTTTCTTGAAACTCTTTTACTTTTCTTATAATTTGAGTATTAGACGCCACTGTGTAAAGGACAAACTTGTTGACAACTTCGTATATCTCCTTTTTATTTCATTTATTGTCTTAATATTGTGACTATCTGAGAATTTTTGTGGCCTGTGGTATTTGGTACACATATGATATAACAGCTCTCCATATTCAATACAATAGTTGACGTCATAACCGTTTTGGTCCAACCTTTCGCATGATATACAGCCTTTTGTTTTGCTTTGCAGCATAAACGTGTCCAATAATTCCGCTATGAAAAAATTAAGGGAACACGATACAGTAAAGATCCTGAACTGATTTTTCCGTGAAATTTGAAATAAAGCAAATAAACGTTCTTCCAAAAGTCAAATTTCGGGACGTTAATTATTAATTCCAAAACCTAAATTGGTGTTTAAAGTTCGAAATGATTAACTGGATACAAACATTGATACTGTGGTCAGAGTCGCAGTGTATTCTATAATGTTAAATAAACGAAAAAGGATCTAAATGTATTTGTCAATAACAAATTAAAAAAAATAATAAATGTAACAAGGATATTGACCTTCTGGTGTGTGTTTTCAAATGAAAATCCTGCAGATATAGCTACAGGAGGAACATCGTCCTCAAAGATAATGAAAAGTACACCGTGGTGAAATGGTCCAAATTGGCTTAGACTAAATCCTTGTGAATGGATTACATTTTCAGAGATGGGTAAAGTATCAGGCGAGAACATGTAAAGCGAAAGAGATTATCTGCTTTCTGCAAAGAGTGAAATGAATATGAACGTCGAATCACCATTTGGACCAGATACGTGTAGATATCCATATTATCCTATTGATCAATTCATGTGACAGTGTAGATTCAAAGGTTTATCTCTAGACTAAAGAAAAATAATTCATTCAGTAGAAAATAAAATTAAAATGAAAAGTTGAAAAGAAATGGATACAAGCATGATCAGGAAGTATAGTATACTTCTAAAGAAAATGCACAATTTACAGCGTAGATTTGGACTGTTTATATCTGGCAACGATAGGCAGACTTCTTTATCATGGGGAAGGGAGGATTTCAACAAATTCACTTGTTGACAAAATTCAGGTAGAAAAAAAGTTCAGTGTTGTATCACATACATTGAGTAAGTCAATGCATAGATTCTGCATACCGCCAAGAACAACAAATGGTCATACCTGTTGAGAGACATAGTGGAGAAACGGATTTCAAAAAGGCGTCTAGTTTAGGAATTTAATCAACCCACCTAACATCAGGCTATATTATACATCATTCGAAAGGTCATTTTGTTCTCTATCCATTTTTACCGTTCGTCAAATGTGGAAGTGGTCACGTTTTTTTAAATGAAGGTTAAAGGTCAAATAGATATACGGTAAGCTGAAAGTTTGTTTGGCAATGTGTCTAGACATCCAATTTAGCTTCTTTCCACATAGATTTAACAAGTTAAGAGCTAAGCTTGCTACCTGCAAGAAGTTTAGCTTGTTTTCACTCCCACTAACCGAATTAGCATTTGAAGTATGTGCTTAGGATGTATATTGATGTCTGGCCACATTGTCAAAACATCTATATCTGTTACAGTGAATTTGTAAAATCAGTGATTTTTTTAAAATCTCTGAAATAATTAGTGATTTTGTAAAACCACTGACCATTTCAATGATTTTGTAAAATCACTGAAATTGTCAGGGATTTTGTAAAATCCCTGAAATCTTGATAGGGATTTTACAAAATCACTGATTAATAAGAATGTTAAAAATGTTAGAAATTTTCGGGAAAGATGTTGGTGTATTTAAATAAATATACAAACAAGATTTTTATATGTATACAATATTGAAATAAATAACCAGATCTTGAACAAAAGTATTCACACTCCAAGATTTCTACCCTGTACTGTCTTCATATAAAACTGCGTTTAAAAAATATTTGGAAGCCATTTTTTAACTGATTTCATTGCAATTTGCACAAGTAAACTCAGAATGTTGCACAGTTTAATCATTTATTCACTAGGCAATATTCTTACCCATAGTTTAAAAGAATAAATTATTTAAAACAATTCAAAATTATTTATGGATTGATATTCCTAACTTATGAAAGTAAGTGCAATCGTGATGTCAAAATTTACCTTTGCATAGTAAAACCTTATTTAGACATAACTTTGTCCAAAAGAAGTTCAGGAAGACTTCAAATCAACCAGATATTTTTACAGCCGATTCATCTGAATGAGATTTCAATTGAGTCACATTATATTCTAGCCTTAGCATTTTTTTTTTCGATTTAAATTGACAATGCGTCAGTAGCCATTTATACTGTACATGGTTCAGGAGACGGTCATATCAAGTTTCACTGCAATCCAACTTGAAGTCTGTTTTGATTTAAGCTTTCCAGGATATAAAATTTCATAAAACTTACTGCAAAATGCATTCTCATTACATTTACATATTCATGCCATTTCCTAAAACCAGAGTCCCAAGAGTGGGATGCGTGATTTATTCTTTTACATATTTTATTTTATAATGCTATTATAAAAAATCCTAGATTTCCATCCAGCTTTTTGTAAAATCCACCACGGGCGGGTTAATTTTATGCCCCTATTTTTTTTTTATCATTTATGGTTAAAATGTTGTTAATTTTGAAGAAAATAACAATAATATAGCAAAAATCAAAAACATTTTTCGGAGTGGGTTACAAAAATAGACAGGAGGTGATATAAGCTGTGGTTTACAGTGTGAAATGACCTATGGTCAAATTTTCGAACGAGATAATAATAGTCCTTAATCTGCTGGATTATCAAATTAAGTCTCACAAACTTTTTACTCAGTTCTTATTAATATTATTTTTTTTGTTTTTATCCTTTTAGTTTTCCCCTGTTTTCTTTACTGAAAAAAGAACTGCTCCTAGTCTTGTAACATTGATTCCAGTGCAATATATCGCATTGAATTTAAAAATACTCTATATAATCAAAAAGTTTAATTTTATTAAATCTTAGACACATTTTAATTATATTGTTTGTTATATCTCCAAACTATTTTACAAATTCCCTAAATATGACCAGGGAATCAGTAAAATAATGATTAATTTTTTCAGTGTTTTGTAAAATCCCTGATTTAAATCAGGGATTTTACAAACGCACTGACCATTTCAGTGCTTTTACAAAGTCCCTGACTTTTCAGTGGTTTTACAAATTCCTTAATTTTACAAATTCACTGTAACATATCTACGGGTGGCGATAAAAAACTTATCCAGTATTGTTCACCGGGAAAATGACTTCTGATTTTCTGCAAGATTTAATCCGCAAATGTAAAGGTAGAAACTTAGATAGCAAGTCATGCATGTGTTATGACCAGAACTTGAGTTGCACAGAATTTTGACTTTGCCAAGGTACCGAAGTTTGTGAAAACCCTTTGTTAATGACAATGACCATGAATTGGAATGATATGGAAAACTTGTATAGTACANAGAGTAGTAATGATGATCTATGAAGTGTATGTTGATGGGTCAAATGCATTGGAACGTGTACATGTTATTTTTTCTCCAATAGAACATACATGTACAATAAAAAAAATTATTATAAAAAACAAGAAATATATTGTTTTTTTTAATTGGCTTCATTTATGTGCGTTTGATTCTATGAACTAAAGAAAACTTAATTTCAAAAAATATTTTATAAAAAGTGAAGAAATATAGAAAAAATTATGAAAAGTCCTTAAAATCCCCCCAATATATATATATTTATATAAATGTGTTTATTAAAACTAAAAAAACTCCTGCCATATTGTCTGTGACCTTTTCGTGGTTTGTAGGCTACCGACGACCGACGACATAATTTAATTCGTCTAATTAACAAGAAATTACTTTTTGTATGCAAGTTCGTTATTCTGAGCTTTTAAGCCAATTTTACGGTCAATAATAAGTTAAGTTGTCGAATATGACGAATTAAAGTCTCGGTTTCATTTGACTAAAAACATCTATATAGTCTGTCGTTGGAATTTATGTTAATTTCAAAGTTCAAAAGGTCAAGGTCATTTCACAAACTGCTTATATACAGGGCAAGTCGTATTTTTGGACCTCGTTCATAAATTCGTACCCTGTGGACTGCTTTCTGTAAAAAGGTGTTATAAATTGTTATCAATGGCTCATAAACATATAATGGTACACATTTATAATCATTTAACTCAATTTTTTAATTCACGTTGAAATTATTGATAGAAATATGACTGAAATGAGCTGACGAGAATTTCAGATGTTTGACCTTTGACCTTCATTTAAAACAAGATGTGTTTGTGAAACACTATGCCCACGGTAGCAGCCATGTCTTCAACACAAAATTAATGCTAAAATTGCCATCACTAGAAATTAAGGTTAAGTAGACATTTGTACTAAGCTCCATTAGATCTATTAACATATAGAATATCAAGCCTCTTGCAATTGTAATTAACAAGCTTATAGCAATATATAGATTTTGACCTTTTGAACTCTGTGACCTTAACGTTTCACCTGATCTTAATGAAATTTGCATAATGGTGTTCGGCTTTAAATGATCATTACACAGGCCAAATATGAAGGTCCTATCACACCTGGTTGAAAAGATATCGCCAATGTTAAAGTTTTCAAATTTTCACTCAGTGACCTTGATCTTTCGACCTGACCCAAATGTTTTTGGTGAACTTGTGCTAAGCTCCATTATATCTATTCACATAAAGAACATGAAGCCTCTAGCAATTGTACAGGAAAATCTATATTTTGACCTTTTAACCTCTGTGACCTTGACCTTGTTACACTGACCTTTCATCTAACCAAAGAATTCTGTTTAGTTTCATTTAACCAATATACAGGCCAAATATGAAGGTCCTATCCCATCCAAGGCAGCAACCATGTCTATCATACAAAATAAATACTAAAATTGCAATTACTAGAAATTAAAGTTAAGTAGACATTTGTACTAAGCTCCATTAGATCTATTCACATATAGAATATAAAGCCTCTTGCAATTGTTATTATCGAGCTAAAAGCAGAATCTAGATTTTGACCTTTTGACCTCTATGACCTTGACCTTTGACCTGACCGAAATGAAATTTGCATAATGGTGTTCAGCATTATACAATCAATATACAGGCCAAATATGAAAATACTATCACATCTGGTTGGAAAAATATGGGCATTGTTCAAGTTTTTAAGTTTTCACTCAATGACCTTGACCTTTGACCTGACCAAAATTTGTTGGTTGATTTGTATTAAACTTCATTGAAATTTGCATAATGGTGTTCAGCATTATACAATCAATATACAGGCCAAATATGAAGATCTTATCACATCTGGTTGGAAAAATATGGGCATTGTTCAAGTTTTCAAATTTTCACTCAGTGACCTTGACCTTTGGCCTGACCAAAATTTGTTGGTGGATTTGTATAAAACTTCATTAGATCTATTCATATATAGAATATCAAACCTCTAGCAATTGTAATTAACAAGCTATAGTAAAATCTATATTTTGACCTTTTGACCTCTGTGACCTTGACCTTTGGTCTGACCTTATTTAAATTTGGATAATGCTGTTTAGTTTTATATTACCAATATACAGGCCAAATATGAAGGTCCTATCACATCTGGTTGAAAAGATATAGGCAATGTTAAAGTTTTTGTTAAAGTTTTCAATTTTGCACTCGGTGACCTTGACCTTTTATCCGACCAAAATTTTTTTGGTTGAAATATTTTTAGCTTCACTAGATCTATTCACAAATAGATTATCAAGCCTCTAGCAATTGCAATCAACGAGCTATAGCAAAATCTACATTTTGAACATTTGACCTCTGTGACCTTGACCTTTGACCTGACCTTAGTGAAATTTGCATAATGGTGTTCAGCTTTACTTGATCAATACACATACTAAATATGACGGTCCTATCACATCTGGTTGAAAAGATATAGGCAATGTTAAAGTTTTTGTTAAAGTTTTCAATTTTGCACTCGGTGACCTTGACCTTTGACCTGACCCAAATTTTTTTTGTGGATATGTATTAAGCTTTATTAGATCTATTCACATATAAAATATCAAGCTTCTAGCAATTGTAATTAATGAGCTATAGCAAAATCTAGATTTTGACCTTTGACCTCTGTGACCTTGACCGGGAAATTTGCATAAAAATGTTTATCTTTACATGATCAATACACATACCAAATATGAAGGTCCTATCACATCTGGTTTAAAAGTTATGAGCCAGGTTAAAGTTGCGGACAGATAGACAGACATAGAGACAGACAGACAGGACAAAAACAATATGCCCCCGATCTAAAGATCCGGGGGCATAAAAATCGTGACCTCTTCCCAATTTGACGAAAGGTAAAAATGGATAGAGAACAAAATTACCTTTCGAATGGTGATGTATAATGTATCCTGATGTTAGGTGGGTTGATTAAAATCTTAAGAATTTGACTTCAGTTGCTTCACTACCAGTTTAATTACCGAAAATTTGAATGTGGTTCATATAGGATGCAAGATATGCCGCAATTTCTAAAGGCAAGAGTTTCTCAATCCATACCATTTATAAATACAGAATTATATTACCTGGGACAATTGTATGTGAAACACAGCGGGAAACAGAAAGGGTTGGGTATAATTATTGATATGTTCTATTACTGCCATACAACTAGTGAATGACATGACATGCGAAGAATTTTTATCTGCTCTAAGAGGAACCTCTGAGGAGGTTCTTAGCTACTACAGATACTCGGGTGAAGATTATCAGTTTTAATGCTAATCAGTTTAAATTAAGAAGTTCTACAATCCATTTGGCTTGGAAAAAAATGCAGTCAATACAGAAGTAATGACAAAATTTAAATCAAGTGGTGGCATTCAGTGGAATTTTATAACAGAACTCGCACCATGGATGGGTGGCTTCTGGCTTCTATGAAAGAATAGTTTGGTTGGTCAAACGTGCATTTAGACATGCTCTTGATAAAGGAGTGGTAACTATAATACAATTAAAGAAATTAAAGTTTTTAAAAATAAAACCAGACCTTTGGTTTATGTTGACGTTGATATGAACTCTACATTTACGTTGAAAACGAATAATTTGATTATTAAATCCATAAAATTGATGGGTGTTCTGAGGAGCACTTGTGTCGCCTGGACTACAGCAGGGGATGCATATTTGGTCCAGTTAACATCTAACATCTGTAAGATTAAAATTTTAAGTAACAGGTACATGTAAAACGTATTCTGCGTATTTGTTTAGAATATGAATAACATGTAGTTTTGCAGGACTTGCAGATTAAAATCTGAATTAACGAGTGCACTTTGTTGGCTTGGCAAACCTTTAAAATCTTTAACTAGAAAAACTGTAAGCAAAGCTCACAAAAACATACCCCCGCTCCCAAATTTAATTCCAGATGTAAAAAAAAATTACAAAAAAAATCAAGCCAAATCGAATTTTGAAATGGCTAGTTCACAATGGCAATATGCACTGAAGAATCTGTGAAAGTTTAATTCAATTTCACCAAAGGTCGAGAAGGAGTTGGTTGTCGCCACAAAGTATGGACCCTATTGCGGACGGAATAACGAACGGACGAACAGACGAACGGATACCATGATCACTATATACCCCCGCTAAAGCTGGGGTATAAATATAATATGCATAACCAGTAAAGCTGGGGTATAAATATAATATGCATAACCAGATACTGGAAATCTAGTTGGAATCTGACAGACAACTTTGAAGCAGTCACAGATTAACAAACCGAATAAACCAATGAGCTATTTTGGCTCAGTGAACCTCTAAAATTTGTAAAATCAAAATTTTAAGAATCAGGTGCGCAAATATATCAGGCGATTATAGTCGATACATCATCAGCTTGGTTATATTTCAATTCCTATTCCTTAATCAATTTTAAAAATTGTTACCATCTGTTTCTGAAACAGATGAAAGCAATTTTCCAAATTGGTTAAGCAATTGCTGAACCAATCTTACAGCAGGCGACACAATTTCTGTTACGGGAGGCGACACAGTATCTGCCTACAGCAGGCGACACAACACCAGTGAGCATGCCATGCCCCCACATATCGGATACTCCTGCATTATCTAAAAAATAAAAAAATAAAAAATAGAGTACTTTGCACATCTCTCACAGATGCACAATCATTCTGTAAAATATCTTCAAAACTGTAGGAGGATTTGTCCAGGCAGATGGTGTACCCTATACGCAATGACTAAGTTCAACAAATACATTTTTTTTGGTGAAAAATCAGCAAAAATGAAAATCCAAGTAGTATGCAAATCTTTGATATATACACAATCATCTGTAAAATAAAAGTGTCCTACCCTATAAACTGTAGGAGGAGTTATCCGGCAAATGATGTACCCTATATGCAATAATGCATAACATTGAGAAAGTTCAACGATGTGTAATATTACGAAAAATTCTAAGAAATCAAAATCCATGCACATCTTTGATATGTGTACAATCAACCTGCAAAATAAAAACTTCCTATCTAAAAAACTGTAGGAGTTATCCGGACAAATGATGTACCCTATATGCAATATAATGCCCAAAAATGACAAAGTTCAACAAAATGTAGTTTTCTGAAAAATTATCCAAAATCAAAATCCAAGTAGCATGCCAATCTTTGATATGTGCACAATCAACCTGCAAAACTTAAAAACTGTAGGAGTTATCCGGACAAATGGTGTACCCACTTAATGACAGACGGACGAACTGACGGACCAGTCAAACTGTATACCCTCCGCAACTTCGTTGCGTGGGGTATAATAACGGTGTGCTGAAATTGATTATGACATCACAGATCCAAGATATTTGCCAAGTGAAAGTTCTAGATAAATATTGTTGAAAATTTGGAAAAAGGGTAGAAGTTAAACTTTGATTTTGATCAATATGGCCTAATGGATATCTCTCAAGTTTTAGACAAAGATTCCAAACGAAATTAAAGTGTCATTGAATACAATCGGAATATTCTCCAAGTTTTGGTAATGTTGTAATTATTAGCCACAATCTTAAGAAAGGAATAGGAAAATTGGGAAAAGTAGTGAAATTATGAACAAGATGCTTTCAAGAGCCTGTATGGCGCTCACCAAACAGCCTCCAGGAGGAGTAAAAAGCGTCCGGGGTATATTAATCTGTTAATAATCGGGCTGTTTGTGTACAACTTTCTTTCACTAAAGAAGTTTCATGTGATTATTTCGTTGAATGATATTTTCCCCCATTTCTGATGCCAAATATTGTAATTTTAGAAAGTCATATGCAGACTTGCACAGCTACTGCAAATTAAATGTGTGGCAAATCATGATACTACATATAAAACTATTTGATTAGGGGATAAAAAATATTATAACCATCACTTTCATCATTACCAAATATGGTGACAAGCATTTTAAAAGTCATTTTTTCAATGCAGGGTATCGGCCGCAGGGTACCTGTTTTTTAATTTTCATTTTCGAGGGTGTCTTCGTCGAGGCCCGTGTTCTATATAAGATAAGATACATTTATTCCAATCAAGGTCCCTCAATGGGCAATTACAAATATAACATTCATAATTCAGACACAACAATACAACAAAATTAATGTAACAACAAGTCAATATATATATTTATATATATGTATGCCTGTAACCCAGACAAGGGAGGTGGCATAAACACATTATCAGATTTAAAAAAAAAATTATTTTTTTTGGTAATATTTGTAAGTACATACGCACGCATCATAAATAACAATAATATCAATATCAACAAGTTTTAGATCTACAAAAGACACCAAGGGACGGTGCTCAAGGATATGTGTGTTGCTTCATAACAGCAACCACACTGAAGTGATGTTCTGTGTAATTGCATTATGAACTTTAACGATTGCTGCACGGAAAGTGACGTTGTTGCTGCGGGGTCATCTGATAACAAATCATTGTTTTCATTGTTACTCCGTTCAGTTTGCGGTACTCAGATTCAGTTGGTAGTCTTACGCGATGTCTTTGGCTTTTGTTGTAGTTTTTATGGTTTGCGTCTGGAGATCTGCCAAGTACTGTGTTGCACATGCAGGTGCTTTTCTTTGGTGGCCTCATCGATATAAAAAACAAGCTTTTTGCTTCGTAAAACTTCATTTTTCTGTATATTGGCAGCATAAAATGTCTGGTGTAATTGCCTGAATGGGTTTTATAAGTTCATCAAGAGGTGAGTTGGCGATACATTTTTGAGTTTTTGTCAGCATGGGACAATTAAAGACATTATCCCAGTGTTTGATTGATCATCCTTTTACTAATTAAAGTATGTATATACTATACCCTTTTATCTATATCTGTATCTGTATTAAATATATTCTGCCACTATAGGCACACCTCCAGACGGAGTAGTTAAGATCCACCATATACCGCTTCTTAATATCTGGATACTTTTAAAAGGTAAAAGCTACTCAAAAATATTAAAAGTCAGGAAGTAGACCATATGCATTCAACATTACTTCTTAAATCTATTTCTCTTAGCACCAGTATGTCCAATACCCAACAATTCATATCTCTTTAAATGTAGTCTATGAAGCAACGCTCTACAAGCAGGTTCTAACGCAAATGATATAGTCTCATCTAGTGCAGGCTTTTGTCTATTACATGCATATTCTAGAAGCTGGAAAGGATTAGTTATAATATCTACAATGGTTAACGTGCATTGACTATAAAGCATAGGAAGAAGCTCACTATATCTATATCTAATCTCATCTATCAGCGGATGTCTTACTACATTCAGTGCATTACAAAGTAGCAAGAAATGTTCCAGTGTCCCATCAGCCTCCTTGCACATCTGACACATTGGATCAACATCAAACTTGTTAAAAACAGCACGATTGGTTTGAAAAACATGTTCCTGTTGCGATTTTAGTACGTACTGGTAGCCGGGCTATATCTCTTACATTTGCTGAGTTGGTACTAAGTAATCGATGTACTTTACCAAAACTTTCTAGTCTGTTTAAATACTTCAAACTTTTATATCTAGCAGCAATACAGTTGACCTCATTTATCCAATACTTTTAAATTTTCTTCTCTACCATATTTTTCCATCTTGTTTTTGAAAGTGGTTCATACAAAAAGTCATATATATTGTGGATTTCATATTTATAGCATAATTTTTGCAGCTCTATGAACCAACTATGGCTTTTCGAATTTTTGACACTAAGTTGTCTTTCAGCAATCTTCCACTCAACAGATGTTGATTCAGCTCTAATGATATTACCAAACAAGGAAAATATCTTCAAATGTATTTCTGCTTCAATAGGCATCAATCCACTAAGTATCCAAACCGCCGAATCAGCTATATTCGTAGATAATGTTAAAATCTGTTTAATAAGCTTTTTGTAGTACTGATTTAAAGTTGTAAGTATTTTTCCTGTTGGAACCACAATTTCTAAACCGTATGTTAATATCGGAAGAACATATGTACGTATAATTGATATTGATGTTTCTGGGTCCAGCCCGTTGTTCCCATGTAATCCTGTCCCCATCAAACTATAGACAGTTCTTCTAGCCTTTTTGATATTTTCCCCAACAGTCAATTTTCCAGAATTTGTAACTGACTTTTGTACACCAATATGTGTTGAATTAGTGACCACAGGCATCGGGTTTTCATCAAGAGTCCAAAATTGACAATCAGTGTCCAACTGCTTACTTGTTGTCTTAACTGGGAGAATTACACTCTTTGTTGGTTGTAACATACATCCTTCTCGGTGACTAAAATCAACAGCTATATCCACCATCGTTTGTATCTCAAGCGGACTATTTGCTACTAATGCAATATCATCAGCACAAGTTGGTGCACAGCAAATTATATTTCCAATTTTTCCACCTACTTTTGAGTCACTCAAGAGATTCAACAGAGGGTTTATATATACTTTATATAAGTCAGCACTTAATGCTCCACCTTGTCGTACTCCTTGTTCTATAATAAATACATCTGAATACTTCCCTTCCAAGTTAATACATGATGTAGCACCCCTGTACAGATTTTGTAGTAATAAAATTAACTGACTTGATAAGCCTATCTGAAAAAGTCTTCTAATGAGATTGTCATGTACAACAACATCAAAGGCTGATTTAGCGTCCAGCAGTGCAATATATGTTGGCCTTCTCATGTCTTTATTTTCTCGTTCGTATTCTTCTATAACCAGTTCGGCAATTAACGGACTTGTTTTTT
>MJUU01022497.1:23702-33926 GCA_002080025.1 Modiolus philippinarum
CAAAGTACTGACTACTGGGTTGGTGAATACCCTCGGGGACTAACAGTCCACCAGCAGAGGCATCGGTCCAGTGGTAATAAATAACAAAATACCGAAGTTACTGTTAATTTATTTTCTGCATATGCGCATTTCGACAACTCATGTCTCATCAGTGCAGATAAAACCAAAACATTTGGAAGTCCATTTACTATAACGTGTAAAATCTGATGGAGAACAAATAACCAAATGGGTCTAAATAGAAAAGCCAAAATTCATCTAAGGACAGAGCTATGCTTCAGGTCAAGCATTTTCACTATTAAAATAAAATATTTTTGTGAAAAATTTTAATTGCTTCTTATTCTATATATTATTATCTTTAACATATCCAAATTTGAAGTAAATTTATCGAGAAATAATAAAGGTATAGCTTTTGATATTTTCAGGTCAATCAATTCTATTGACCTGGAATTTCAGGTCATTAGTATAACCCTATAGAATAGAATAGAATAGAATAGAATATGCTTTATTAACCAATCAAGGGTCCATTGAGGACATGATGACAAAACATAACATAATAAAAATAATTATTACAGAGACTAATACACATATATAAATATATATATTTTACACTATCAAAATAAAGTGTATTCATAATATTAATAAAATAAAGTGATCAGAGGGCACCAGCACCACTGTCTTGTAACCTGTACGGCAATTTTTGTTGAGTCATAATAAGATGGCGGATCATCCGAACCCGAACAGGTAGACACCTCATTTCTTCTCCTTTTCACTCGCTTGACCTCGTTTTGCGTGAAGTTGTGTTACTGTACTGAACCCAAATATAATGGGGGAGTCTCCACACTAAGCTTTATGGACCAACTTTCACATATAAACTTGAATTTTATGTCTGAACTGAGAGTCCGAAGTGCTTTGAAAAATCGAAGCGAAATTATGATGTTTGATTGAACTTTACATCGAGTCAATCCACTTTTCCAAACTAAAGTGGATGTTTATAGCCTATTTTTGCACCAAACATTCTGATCAGCATACTCAAAAACTATAATTTTACATGTAAATGCCGGTAAAACGAATTGTCAAAGAACTGCGGTGTACGGCCGTGTCACCACCAAATGTTTACATTTTTCCCTCTATTACGGTTGAGTCATTGCACGGCCGAGTCTAAATTTACAAACTTCATGTGAAGAGTGCATGCAGTTGAGTCATTTGGTCAATATTACCTGTTACTTTTGCATACCAGTAGAAGTGATTAAAGACATTCGATGGAAACATGTCATTATCTCAACAGTTTAAAGACAGACCTTTTAATTTGAAAGGAAAGCTTGTATGTATTTTCTTAAAATATATTTTGATACTGAGTTTATAGAAAAAAAGGACAATGCGTTCAAAAATTAACTAAAAGTTTTGCTCATGGCAATAAAATATTTTCATACTAGAACAGAACATAAGACCCCCTGTTTTCAACTGTTTGTCACTAGCCTAAGACATTAGATACCGATTGTAATGTATTTAAGATCATAAAGTCAGCACATGAACAACTTGTGGTTCAGCAGATTTATGTAGAATATGAACCTAAATGTAAATGAATAGCGCAACATGTGACCCTGATTTTAATGTCAATTGTTTGATGATATCCGAATAACAGACGAGGTCACCAAATTTTCCAGCAAATTTTCGAAAAAGGTATTTAGTTCTTTTTATGATCTCTATCAGAGAAGTATAGAACATATCTCTGACTATACAAGGTCACTGCTAATGTAGAAAATCACACATTTTGTGACATTTCCTTATCACACATCTTTTAAAATTAAAATACATTCATTTCATTTTAGTAAAATATTACTTTGTAAATCAACAAATATTACATCACAAACACGAGACAGATTGATGAACATTGCATTTGAAATAGCATATCTATATTATGGTGAACTACTAGTATGTTATGTTTCTCTGAGAAATTTTCAAAAAAAACGTTGAAAAAGATATCAATCCCTTTTCAGTACTAGGAACAGAAGAAAATCGTTGATGGATAAGAATCGGCAACTACCTTGTCCTATCAGGACTCCGTCAGGGTTCATTACTGGACCAATGCCTCTTTATATCAACGACATTATCAAGCAAAACATGTCTCTTCGCACGCCGTACCATCTTCTATTTTACCATCAACTTACAATCTGACTGTAGTGCACTTCAGTCTGATCTAGACGAACTCTAAAAATGGCAAGAAGAGTGATTAACGTCCTTCAACACAGAAATCATTCACATATCTAGGAAAAGAAAACCAGTACATTTTGAATATACTCTCCTTAACAAAGTTCTTAATTCAGTGGGCAAAGTATCATTTGATTTCACCATTACCAAAAATTTATGCTGGAATATAGTCACAAAAATAACATCACAAACCAGGTAAATAACACTTTTAGATTTATCTAGCACGGTGTAAAAACCAACAATCTCCAGAACAAGGAACTAGCATATTATACTTATGTAAGGCCTAAGTTAGAATAATGTTACATAGTTTGGGATCCTTGGCAACAAATGTAAGTCCACAAATGAAAATAGTTAAAATAATTGAGGGCAACTTAAGGTACACACTAAATCTATTCAACTACTAATACAGTGTTACGAAAATACAACAGCAACTGAACTGACCTACGTTACAACAGCGCAGACGATTCTTTTCATTCATTTGTAGAACAAAAAACAACCTGGTCAATATAAATGGTCAAATGTACTTCATTCCATCAACAGATCATAAATGTATGCTGCCATATTCATTAACCAATCACCATCCCTCATCTTTCTTTCCTCGCATCATAAGAATATGGAACGGGTTACCATCCGAATTCCAGACCTTTCATCATTTAAGTCTGGACTGCAACCAGTCATCTGCAATTAACTAAATTCTACGTTTTTATCTTATAGTTTTTTTCAGAAATGTACAAATATTGCTTGTAAAGATTCTGGCACAAAAAAATTATTTCACCCAAATGTGCACGCCTCCTTGTATATTCAACAGATTGAATAAAATGAGTATCCCATAGATGTATTGAGGGTGTGAGTTTAAAGCAAATATTTTATTCGCGATGAATGAAACTTTGCGTTAATGTCGGACGCTTTGTGTTTTTGTCTGTAAATTCAGTGTCAAAATATAATTTCAGAAAATACAAACAAGCTTTCCTTTCAAGTTCTTTAATCTGTTGAGATAATGACATGTATCCATCGAATGTCTTTAATAACTTCTACTGATCTGCTAAAATAACAGTTAATATTGACCAAATGACTCAACTGCATGCACTCTTCTTATGAAGTTTGTAAATTTAGACTTGACCGTGCAATGACTCAATCGTAATCGAGGGAAAAATGTAAACATTTGCTGGTGACACGACCGTACACCGCATTTTTTAGACAATTCGTTTTACAGGCATTTACAGGTAAAATTATAGTTTTTGAGTATGCTGACCAGAAGGCTTGGAACAAAAATAGAGTCAAAATAGGCTATAAACATCCACTTTTGTTTCGAAAAGTGGATTGACTCGATATAAAGTTCAATCAAACATCATAATTTCGCTTCGATTTTTCAAAGCACTTCGGACTCTCAGTTCAGACATAAAATTCAAGTTTGTATGTGTACGTTGGTCCATGACGCTTGGTGTGGAGGCTCCCCATTATATTTGGGTTCTGTACAGTAACACAACTTTACGCAAAACGAGGTCAAGTGAGTGAAAAGGAGAACAAATGAGGTGTCTACCTAATCGGGCTCGGATGATCCGCCATCTTATTATGACTCAACAGAAATTGCCGTACAGGTTACAAGACAGTGAGCACTGTGGACATTTGAAATATAGAGTACAAATTTTGCTATAGATTAGACAAGATGACTCAGGTAGAGAAGGCACCAAGGGACGATGCTACAGCAGAACTTCCTCCTCGTGCCTTATCCAGATGAGCCAGCTTTTATATGCTATTTACTAAATATTACTTTTTTTAAAAACAATCAATAAGAACATGAATGAACAGATTAGATTTTGCAAGTAATTCAGATGGGAAAGACACCATGGGACGATGTTTATAGGACACTTTTTAACGTTTTATAATATTTATTCGTTTCTAAATAAATAGCAAATTGTAAATAATAAAACTGTTTATACAATATTAAGTGTCCTCCTCGTGTCTTAACCAGGTGAACCAGTCACAAAGTTATGTCTTCATTATTCAGAAGCCAAAATAGTTTACTGTCATTATTGAGTGACGTAAAATTTATACTAAGCGACTTTGCAGTTTCTAACATTGACAAACGTAAATCATGTACCTGACTACAAGAAAGAATTAAGTGTTTTTCATCATCAACTGTGTCAGAGTCACATCTAGTACATCTTCGATCGTCACGTGAAACCCGCTGGTATCTTCCGCGCTCTATACTTAATCTATGTGCAGATATTCTGATTCTAGTAATATTTCTCCTTGACTCAAAATTAGTCATATTATTTAATATTTTTCAAGCCCAAAATTTGATTTCAAAGAACAGTAAGTATCTAATTTTCCTTTAGAGCTAAGGACCTTTTGTGTATTCCATAAGGTTATGAAGTGCTCTCGTATATATCTATTACTAGTAGTTTTAAACTTATTACTACTTGTTGATTTTAGATCATTAACCTTATTTATGGATTTAAGCAGAAATTGGATAGAACCATACCATGAGGGGATTTTCTTTTCAAATAGAGTTTTAGAATTAATATAAGCATGC
Organism: Modiolus philippinarum; assembly: GCA_002080025.1. Classification (NCBI taxonomy): domain Eukaryota; kingdom Metazoa; phylum Mollusca; class Bivalvia; order Mytilida; family Modiolidae; genus Modiolus; species Modiolus philippinarum. Next base: position 28,447 of record MJUU01022497.1, read on the forward strand.
TGTAATAGAGGAAATAAGGAGTCCAAATTTTCTAGACGGTGCCAATATTTTGCCATAGCTTTTATAATATCAAAATGAAGAGGAAATCTTCCAAGTTCAGACAAAACACCAAAATTTGATGTTTTTTTATGTACTCCTAAAATAAACTTGCAAAATTTTATATGCAGTTTGTCACAGAATAAATGATTATAAATTTTATCAATTGAGCACGCATCTCCTCTAAATTTAGCTGTAAATAGATTAAAGTAACCCCATAGTATGGTCAAAAACATGAATTGAGACTTTTATATTTGGATTAAAAGAGAGAAAATCAGAGCAAAATTTAAAGTAAGCTTTTAAGGCTTTTTGATACAATTCATCCTGAGCCAACGAGAAAGATCCGGAACTTGTAAATTTCAAGCCCAGGTATTTAAAAGAAACTACACATTCTATTTCAGAGTTATTGACTGTGAAGGGTTGTTTTAAGTGTCTGCCAGCTTTTTTGAAAATCAAAACTTTAGTCTTTGAAGTATTTATATTCAAACACCAATCTTGACAATATAGATAAAGTTTTGTAAACCTTTTGCTGACCAGAGACATATAGTTACAGAGATAAGCAACTCGATATAATCACACGATTTATCGTGGCCACTAAATAAAAAACCCTCAGTTTTAAAACTACATAGCTCGAAAGCGAACAAAGATATCGAAATAAAATTTTCAATGAGCGAAATTGCAAGGTTTCGTCTTTTACAAGATCTATTTTTTAAAATTCTACATTGTATATGAAAAAAGTAGTGTTTGACATTTTACACCATATAAAAACCCAAAATAACACAATTTCTCAATTCAACCGATAAATTGAATTCAATTTGTTAACTTTAACTGGTCATAAAAAACTTATTTTTTAAGATATCGAAAAAATAATTCTGATTAGCGTAATGGGAATCATTTTGGAGTCTGATGAGCTAATTTTTATTTTTCTACGATAAGAATTGTGGGAGAAGTGTACTGCAAAAAAAGTGTACCCATTTGTGGCCGCTTGTAGTTCTACATATCACAACTAATTAATCTCTGTGTTTATATGTCTCTGTGCTGACGAAGATAATATTACAATATCATCTGCACACATTAAACAGTGAATCGGGTGATTATTACGATATATAGGGTCTTCACAATATAAATGTGTTTCTAAACATGGGGAAAAAAATTACTGATGCAGGTTTTACATTTTTATGATTTTTAGCTCAAGTACAAAACTGAAATATGAATAAAGGGGTTCCACATGAGTCTAAACATTCAATATGGTTGATCCAGGGGTAAAACATCGCTACAAATTGAAAGAATGAACATGGAATCATGGTTGAACCCGTCTCGAGTTGTAACCATTCAGCTGGCAAAATTTAAACAACGTGACACGCCGATTCGCACTTTGCTACTCAATTCACGTTTCCTAGTATATCTGCAACATACATTTAGTCATTTTGGTCATTATATCCTGAATCAGTTACGATAAATACGAAAAATTCCCCCGGGCGCTCTGTAGTGCTTTTTAGTACGACCCCACCTGGAACGAGTGGCTGATAACAGGGACTATACATTACATGTAATGTATAGTCCCTGCTGATAAAAAGTCAATTAAATTTTAAGTATAAGGGTTTCATTTTAAAACTACGTTAAGAAACCTCTATGCTGTATGGTCCAACAGTAACTTTTCCCTACAAACTGCCATCTTAGATATGGTATAGATCTGCAGGACACAATATAAGAAAACTATTGTGCCAAAGTTCTTCAGAAGAGAAAATCTTTGAAGGTACTCCAAAGGTGCAGACTTGAAAGTCATCTGTTTTGAAAGGAACCATTTAAGATAGATTGCGATAAAATTTGGTTCTCATTAGCGCAGTTGTTTCAGAGAAAAATCTTTTAATGGTCTTTCCATAGGTCCAATGTTAAACGATGTTCCCTCCGAACCCCAGTTTTGGATGAGGGATTGGTACAAAAGTAACAATACTTCATAAGCACCTCCTAAAATTTTTGGTTTGTATCTCTAGAAGAAAATCATAGGATGCATTTCCAATGGGGTCCAAATGTTAAACTATGTTCTCCACTGTCGTCTATGTTGGATAATGGACTGATACAAAAGTAACAATGAATATGGAGTAGCGCAAAAGTAACAATGATTGTTCAGCACCTCACAAGTATCATCCATGCCATGTTTGGTTTAAATCCATTCAGTGGTTCTTTACAAAAAAAAATTTGGAAGCATTTCCCAATAGGGTCCACGCTTAAGCCAAGTGTCGCCGCTGGCAGCCATGCTGAAAGATCTAGAACAAAGAAGAAAGACTTGGTCAACACCTCACAAGATTATGGAGTAAATGCACATGAGACAGTCTCTAAATATAAAAGGCAAAACCAAGCAATGGCACAATGCTCATACCTCATAGGAAGTTCAAAGTGTTCAGCTTACATCTGCTGACATCAGTACCCCCCCCCCAAAAAAAAAAAAAAAAAAAAAACTAAAAGAAGACAAACACAACATATAAACAACTACACGGCACTAGAGTCAATAGTAAGACAAGAGTAGACCCTAATAGATGTCTCGCCCGTCCCTGCTTGGTGTCTGAATTGATCTGAAAAAACATGGGTAATCACAAATTACAGTTCGCCTTGTTATGGCACATTGTCACAGCAACCCAATTTTGCCAAGATGCTGACCTACTATCAAAAATGCATGCATATGCAAGGTAACATGAACCTCAACATACAGTTACTGACATATGAACTCGGATGTATACATTAATGCAAGTTGATCAGGAATTTGTCAGGATGCTGACCTACCATAAGATACATGCACATGCACATGCACATGCAAGATAATCCTACCATGTACAGTACCCGAGATCTGAACTTGAATGTAAGTCAAAGTGACCTAATTTTGTCTGGATGTTGACCTACCACCAGAGATGCATGCATATTCAAGGTTAGATGATCCTTCCATAAACAGTGACTGAGATTTGAACTTGGAAATAAACTTGTATGTAAGTCACTCAAGTGGAAAATGAAGGTCAAAGTGACCTTATTTTGCCTGGGTGCTGACCTACTAGTACCATCACACATGCATGCATATGCAAGGTTAGATTATCCTATCATGTCAAGTGATTGAGATCTGAAATCGGACGTACACTTGAATGTACACCACTAAAGCAGAAAATATAGGTCAGAGAGACCTGATTTTCTTGGAGGCTGTGAGTCAACCTAAGATGCATTTCGTGCAAAGTTTGATGACCCTACTCTGCATAGTTATTAAGAAATAAACCTAAATGCGGAGGCGAACTAAAAATATCTGACCCAATCCGAAAAACTGAACATGCTCATTAGATTGTGAAATTTAGTTCACTGACAAAAGCCATGTAGTGCTCCATTATATACTACCCAAGACCAACCCACATATAAAAAATATCATTTATCTACCACAAAAGATACTGAGAAACTTAACATACTCACTTGACCATGATATTGAGGTCAACTGAGACACAAGTCACCTGCTAATCTGACATTTTCTACCCAAGACCAAGCTACATACTAAATATCATTGACCTACCACTTATAGTTGTTGAGAAACTAACATTATCAGAGAAAACTTATCGTGGTCACTTGACCATGAAATTGAGGTCAAGGACAAAATTCATATGCCAGACTGACATGCACTACCCAAGACCAACCTACATATTAAATGCAATCCACCTACCACTTATAGATCATCAGAAATGGACTTATCCTTTCCTAAAATATTTAATCAGCAAAACTTAACATGTTCACTAAACCATAGCATTGAGGTCAAGGACAAAAGTCATATGCCAGACTGATGTGCTACCGAAAACCAACCAATCATATAAAATATTATTGACCTACCACTTATAGTGATTGAGAAATGGACTTAATCAGAGAAACTTAACATGGCCACTAGACCGTGAAATTGAGGTCAATGACAGAAGTCATATGCCAGACTGACATGTACTACCCAAGACCAACCTGTTTACCAAATATCATTGAACTACCACTTACAGTTATTGAGAAATGGATCTAATCAGAGAAACTTAACATGGTCACTGGACCGTGCAATTGAGGTCAAGGTCACATGATTTCATGTCAGCCAGGTAGCACTTGATTAGTACTACTACTGGACTAAATATGATGTTCCTACATCAAAGGGTTTTCAAAATATCCTGCATTAAGTAAAAGTTAACGCCATCCCTGTCATACTTTGCACGTCTATGTCATGCTTTTCCTGACTTGCGTCGCGGGCAAGACAAAACTAGAGGCTCAGGGACTGAGCCTGAATCGCTCACCTGACAAAATGCTTCTAATATAAGCAATGTTTATGCTGATGACCAAAAATGATTTTTCCCCTCAGGGTTTAATGTTAAGCTATAGTTCCATACATATTCCAATTCATTTTGGTTAAATTTGATTCAGTAATTTAAAAGAGAATGACTAAATGATCAATTTCCCATAGGGTCAAATGTTAATCTATATTCTGCCCTGGCGGCATGATGTTATTTGTTAGATCGGAATGTAATGAACAATCTTTGCATAGAACCTTCCGTACATCGTTCCTGTAAAGCTTGATTGAATTTGCTTCAGTAGTTTCAGAGATGTGATCTTTCTCATAGGGACCTATGTTTAAACAAAGTTCCCTTCTGGCAGCCATGTTTTTTGTTGAATCAGAATAAAATGAGCAATCTTTGTTAAGGACCTTCCATATAGCATTCCTGTAAAGTTTGATAAAATTGCTTCAGAGGTTTCAGAGGAGAAGATGAAAATGTGATTTTTCCCATAGGGTCCAATGTTAAACCTAAGTTCCTTGCTGGCAGCCATTTTTTTCGTCGATTTGGAACAAAATAAGCAACCTTGTTAAAAGACCATCCGTACATCATTCCTGTAAAGTTTGATTGAATTTGCTTTGGTATTTTCAGAGGAGAAGATGAAAATGTGATTTTTCCCATGGAGTCCAATGTTAAACCTTACGTTCTGCACTGGTGGCCATATTTTCTGTCGGATAAAAAAAATGAGCTATCTTTATATAGGACCTTCCATACATCATTCCTGTAAAGTTTGATTGAATTTTCTTCATTGGTTTCTGAGGAGAAGATGAAAATGTGATTTTTCCAATAGGGTCCTATGTTAAACCTAATTTCGCGCTGGCAGCCATGTTTTTTGTCTGAACAAAAGGAAATGAGCAATCTTTGTGATTATCTTCCATACATCATTCCTGTAAAGTTTGGTTGAATTTGCTTCAGTGGTTTCAGAGGAGAAGATGATAATGTGATTTTTCCAATAGGGTCCAATGTTAAACCGAAGTTCCATGATGGCGGCAATGTTTTTTATCGGATCGAAATGAAATGAGAAATCTTAGTAATGGACCTTCCATACATCATTCCTGTAAAGTTTGGTTGAATTTGGTTACGAAGTTTCAGAGCAGAAGATGAAAATGTGATTTT
>MJUU01022497.1:34766-46147 GCA_002080025.1 Modiolus philippinarum
AATGTGATTTTTCCCATAGGGTCCAATGTTAAACCAAAGTTCCATGCTGGCGGCAATGTTTTTTATCGGATCGGAATGAAATGAGAAATCTTAGTAATGGACCTTCCATACATCATTCCTGTAAAGTTTGGTTGAATTTGGTTACGAAGTTTCAGAGCAGAAGATGAAAATGTGATTTTCCCATAGGGTCCAATTTTAAATCATGTTCCATGCTGGCGGCCATGTTTTATGTCGGATTGGGAGGAAATGAGCAATTATTGTTAAGGACCTTAAGTACATCATTCCTGTAAAGTTTGGTTGAATTTGCTTCAGCCATTTCAGAGCAGAAGATGAAAATGTGATTTTTCCCATAAGGTCCAATGTTAAAACCCAAGTTCTGCGCTGGCAGCCATGTTTTTTATCAGATCAGAATGAATGACCTATCTTTGTTAATGAGGACCTTTAGTACATCATCCCTGTAAAGTTTGGTTGAATTTGCTTCAGTGGTTGTCAGGGGAGAAGATGAAAATGTGATTTTTCCATAGGGTCCAATGTTAAACCTAAGTTCTGCGCTTGAGGCCATGTTTTTTGTTGGATCGGAAGGAAATGAGCAATCTTTGTTAAGGACCTTTAGTACATCATTCATGTAAAGTTTGGTTGAATTTGCTTCGGTGGTTTCAGAGCAGAAGATGAAAATGTGATTTTTCCCATAGGATCCAATGTTAAACCATGTTCTGTGCTGGCGGCCATGCTTTTTGTCGGATCAGACCGAAATGAACAATTATTGTTAAGGACCTTTAGTACATCATTCCTGTAAAGTTTGGTTGAATTTGCTTCAGCTGTTTCAGGGGAGAAGATGAAAATGTGATTTCTCCCATGAGTCCAATATTAAACCTAAGTTCTGCGCTGGCGGCCATGTTTTTTATTGGATCAGAATGAAATGAGCAATCTTTGTTAAGGACCTAAAGTACATCATTCCTGTAAAGTTTGGTTGAATTTGCCTCAGTCGTTTCAGAGCAGAAGATGAAAATGTGATTTTCCCATAGGGTCCAATGTTAAAACATGTTTTGCTGGCGGCCATGTTGTTTGTTGGATCGGAACGAAATGAGCAATCTTTGTAAAGGACCTTCCATATATCATTCCTGTAAAGTTTGGTTGAATTTGCTTCAGTGCTTTCAGAGGAGAAGATGAAAATGTGAAAAGTTTAACGGACGGATGCCGGACGCCAAGTGATTGCAATAGCTCACACTGACCCTTTGGGTCAGGTGAGCTAAAAATTGGAATAATAAAATCATGAGAAGGGGGCACTCTAATCAGATGTTCAGAATAAAAATTTGAAATTATGGAAAATAAAATGTCAAAAAATGAAATTATGACATTGCATCCATACAAGAAATTCCCTCAAGAACAAGTACACCGTAACTGAAATGTATATATAGCATACATCTCTCTCAAGGGGAATCATTTTACATACTCCACACTGCATGAGAGACAAACTGCAGTCTAAAATAAGAAAGGTACCATTTGTGCTATGTTTGGTTTAATCCATTAAGCAGTTCTCCAGAAGTCCCTCCCTGGTGGCCATGTTAGGTGACGGATCGTCGCCAAAGTAACAACACTTGGTCAAGACCTCATAATCATCATTCCTGCCGAGTTCAGTTCAAATCCATTCAGTGGTTCTAAAGAGGTTGTTTGAAGGAAAACTTTGCGAAGAGGACACAAAGGTATGGCATAAGCTCACCCTGGCATAGCCAAGTGTTTACGCTGCAGGAAAGTACTACTTATGTCTCTCTTTCAGTGACTCTGTGGCAGGCAAGACAAACAGGATATTCAGTTCTACTTACTTTTCACTGTTGTATTTCTCCATTAGTTGTGTCATGGTTCATGGTTAAAAGTAAAACTCTGGCTTTTGTTTTTTATGGTATATAGTTATCTCAATGTACTTTTGTTTGATTTGCATGTAATTTGAAACAATATATAATGGTATCAATTAATGTAAAGAATTAGGTTAGATAAGGAGAGCATTAAAAACTGAGGTGTGTTTTTTGTTTATATTCCCATAGACTGTGGTTTAGAGAAAATGTCACAACAACTGAACGGGTAAAACAATTTAAAATATTATATAATTTATTCTTTCTACTTTACTCCATGATTACATTTGGCTATTCATGATTACAATATTTACATTTAAAAATCACTCCTTCTGTGCTCAGCACTGACATACAACACATGATAAGATAGTTCTATATACAGATGTATATGTATGATGTCATAAATAATGAAAGCTGCCTTAAAAACAATCATAGTAAGATGAGTAACAAAATTGGATAGGATTCTTGATGCATTACTTTCAATCATTTACAACAAAAGGATATATTTCATTTGTCCTAAAAGCAAACCAATGTATCTGAAAGTGGTATTGAAAAACAGACAAAGCACTTATTTAAGAATTTTTTTTTATTACATGTACATATATAATGCATTAAGAGTTGAAGATTTAGTAATCAGAAAGAGAGAGAGAAATAAAATAGAGAGTAATCAAAGAAATATTCACAAATATATATAACCATCAGTAATTTAGCAGAACCACTTTAACAATATATATTTCCAAACATCCAAAATAAAAAAAAATGTAATGACCATTTCAATGGCAAAATAGAAAACAAAATTTAAAATAAAACTAGCAATAATCATACTGAAATGATAGAAATCATTTGGATATTTTTAATATGCTCCTTGTAACTCAATAACCATAACAAATGACTGGAGCATGAAATTTCTCGCTTGAATATGCATGCATTCCCAAACACAGAGGAAACCTATCAGATCTGTATGAGAAAATTATATCCTCTGAGAGCTGTCAAATGAGATGATATTATAATTTTGAATATATCTGCATAAAAATAATTAAACCATAAAAAGCCACAAAACCAAATAAGTGAAATCAAATGTTTGGATTGGTATGAACAAACCTACAGCTGTAAAAATGGGGGGTCACTTCCTATATAGCGGTATATACAGACATGCCACTGGAATAGGTCAATTTTTTGCAGTTGTCAACTATATGAGTGGGTAGTTATTCTAGACATTGTCACAAATTAACTTTAAATGACCACAATCTTTACTAGATGACGTTATTGATTAAGTATATATCATCTGTCACTGTTAATTTTTAACAACAAATGACCAGAATCCGTACTAGTTGCTGTTATTAATCAAGTACTGTGGAAGTAATTTTAATCGTGGACATCAATTTTCGTGGTTTTCATAAAAATCACTATTTCGAGGGAACTTAAATTTGTGGTTTCCAATTCAATGCATTAAAACTCTAGGGGAAAAATGCATTTTGTTGGGAACCTAATTTCGTGGTTTTAGCCAACCACAAAATCCACGAAAATTGGAACCCCACGAACAATAGTACTTTCACAGTATATATCATCTGTAGCTGTTTAAGTAAATGCCTGCATTGAAATGAACAGTTTTCTGACTCCAATTACACAATTTTACTATACAGTTGGGTTAATTAATTTTGAAATTTACTATATATATATGGGTCTGTATTTTGTTCAGGGCACTTTATGAATGGGGAGGGGGTTCTAAAATGCCAGCCACTTGCAATTATTTATAAATAAATCCTAAAACATTTGAGAAAGAAATTGTCCACGTTTTATTGCGAATGTTTTATGATTTGTTGGGATCCGTTAACGATGACTTATGAATTGTCAAAATTGGTTTGCACGCTCTTTATGGATGAAATAATCAATAAAGATTTGTGGACATTCTTGTAAAAATTTTGGACATGTAAAAAAAATTTCAGCTTTTTACGGATGAAATAATTGATAAAGATTCATGGACATTCGTGTAAATACTTTAGACATGTAATAAAAGTTTCATGTCCTCACACAAATTGACATGAATATCTGCGAATATCTACGAGTTATTTATGTTAATTATGGATGCTTGCAAACAACCACAATCGATCATTGGTTTAAGGTTTCATAAGAGAAACTGGTGTATGTGAATGGGGTATTATGCAGGAAATCTCATAACATTGGGTAATATTGAATGAAACATAAAAAAAATGTTGTAAAAAGTAACTGCAGTAAACATTTATTTCATTGCATTTGCTTCCATTGACTTTCTTTGAAGGCAATACAAGATATATAACAAAGATTAATTGAAATCCTTAACACATTCATCGCATACAAATGTACATATACAACATACAAACCATTGTAGCATTAATATAGAATGACAGAATAAAAATGTATCTGAGATCATACAACATTAATTAACCATGGGCCCTATATTTATTACATTAAATCAATAAACAAAATTTCAAACGAGAATATGTGTCTCACGGACACAATGCCCCGCCTCACAACTGTTTTGAACAATGGTATATTTCATGATCAGTAAAGTATGAAGTGATTGCATGGATATATTTTTATCATGATTTTTGTTTAATTATACAATAAAAGGTATGTAATAAAGTTCAATGGTAATAGCATACATCCTTCACAGAAAATTAACTTAAACATATGGATAAACCGTCAAACTATCCCCCTTTTTCCATGATCAGTGAAGCATGAGGTTGATTGTATTGGTAAATATTTTTAATATTTTGTTTACTTATATCCTAATGTATATCTGTATAAATTGTTATGATAAAAGCATACATGATGACCTTCACACAAAAAAAAAACTTCAACTTGAGAGTAAACCTCATACTTCCCCCTTTTTTCCATGATCATTGAAGCATGAAGTTCGTAGCATGGATGAATTTTTATTATGAATTTTATTTAATTAGACGCTAATGTGTATTTATGTAAAGTTTTATGATAATAGCATACATCATTTACAGAAAAAAACTTAAACCTGTGGGTAAACATCATACTATCACGCTTTTTTTCCTGTGATCAGTGAAGTATGAAGTTGGTTGCCAGGGCAAAATTTTATTACAATTTTTGTTTAATTAGATGCTAATGTGTATTTATACAAAATTTAATGATAATTGCATACATCCTTCACAGAAAAAAAACTTCAACCTGTAGGTAAACCTCATACTATCACATTTTTATTCCATGATCAGTGAAGCATGAAGTTGGTTGCCAGGGTAAAATTTTATTATGATTTTTGTTTAATTAGATTCTTATGTGTATTTATATAAAGTTTAATAATAACAGCATACATCCTTCACAGAAAAAAACTTCAACCTGTGGGTAAACCTGGCTTGGGACGGACGGACAAACGGACGGACGAATGGATGGACGGACGGACAGACCCGAACACTATATGCCCCCTACTTTCGTAGGCGGGGCATAAAAATAAGTACTTTAATAAATATACAGTTAACAGCTATGTTACATTAAACTGGATCATTTTTATAATCAAATTCTACATTAACAATTCTAACTGGTGCCCTTTGCACTAAATTCTGAAAGAAGCTTTAATAAGAGACAGATCAATGATTACTATTGTCTAACTATCCAATTGTTGCATTTCAGAGAACAAATGTTCTCTTCTTAAAAACTAAGGGCTTTTTTCGGAAAATAATGTACAGGGGGAAGGAATGTAAATTATTTATTTTAACCTTGGTGGGGGATGTTGAACTTAATTATACCTATTGCTTATACCTGGAATAAAAATCATGGAGTGGTACCCTAAATTTTGACCTGCATTCCCCCTAAGTAATTTTATAGATAGGTAAATAGTTACTTCACAAAAATTGAATCAACTTGAATCAGCTGCTCATGATTGGAATATTTGTCACTGTATGTCTGACAAGTAACTAAATACCTCAGTTACTGTAAATTTATTTTCTGCAGAAAATAAAGATCTTTTAGTATAAAATATGAAGAACATGAACTATGTTACACCATTTTAAATTAAGAGTCGTATCCAACTTTTTGAAAAAGAATAAAGACCTGTGGACAAATTCTTATTTTTAATCTTTATCAATATTCCTGAAAAATGCTGTAAATTTTGAAGAAAATGACCCCAAAAATTGTAAACTTTGAGAAAATAGAGCCAGGAGGGGTGAAAAGATAGGATATTCTTAATTATGGATTTAACAGAGGACCTAGCAGTAGATCTAACAAGATGGACAAATTAAACACAGTAGTGTTAAATACTCCTGTTTTGACACTGAAGAAATAAAGTTAAAACAAAACATTCAAACATCTACAAAGACTCTTCAAAATCATTCCAATGTTTTAATGGTGATCTATTTTCTTTCTTTGATGGAGTTCCTTTCTTCATCTTCAACATTTCTTGCTGGTACTTTGAAAGTTGCTGAAATAAAATATATAATTTAAATACAGTAGGATTGTCTCTTTTACGTTTATCTTTAAATACTTATGTTCAGTCATCAAATATAATTATAGGGATACCCCTCACACCCATTTTCTATATGTATATTTTGAGTTATCTCCTCCTCCAAATATTTAACAACTGTATTACTTCATTCACATCCTGAGATTATAAACTGTGAAATTACTTTTCTTTGTGAGTTTCCAATTTTGTGGATTTCATGATTCTCTAAAACCACAAAATTAATATACCAACAAAATGCATATTTTCCTAGGAGTTTTAATTCATGGAATATACAACATAAATCAATAAGGGCTATTACATTTAAATCTACCATCTGGGGGTGGGGAAAACACCATATATTTCAGACCCCATCATCACTAGAAAAAAACATTTATTTCTACCATTAGTCAATTGTTCTCACATCAGGCTGACCCCCAGGACCAAGAGATTACAGAGTTAGTCTTATTATGGCACACTGTCACAGTAACAAAATTTTGCCTGGATAATGACTTACCATCAGAGTTGCATGCATAGGCAAGGTTACATGATCCTACCATGTATAGTGAATGAGATCTGTACTTGCTCGAAAAAATCACTCATGTATAAAATACTTAGTGGTAAGTCTTCCACGGAAGACATGTGTCGCCTGCGTAATAACACTAAAAGTAAGATATGTCAGACAGAAAGTTGGCATGCAAGAGATCCCAGACTCTCTTAAACATTATAGGTTCCCATACTGATACTATATGCCAAATTGCAAGAGGCTGGGATATGTGGTTCCTAAGAAAAATGTGACAGACATTTTTGTAACACAAACACCCATTACGAAATGTTAAGTTCCGTCAAACAGGAAGTGGGCATGCGAGAGATCTCAAACTCTCTTACACGGTGTAGGTCCCCATACTGATACTCCATGCCAAATTGCACTAGGCTGGAATATGTGGTTCATGAGAAAAGTGTGACAGAAATTTTTGTGACGCCGACGATGCCGACGCAAGACGACGGATAGTGATCCCTATATGTCGCCACTGCGTAAACGCAGGCGACACAATAAGTCAAAGTGACCTACTTTTGCCTGGATGCTAATGTATCATCAGAGATGCATGCATATGCAAGGTTACTTGATCCTAACATGTATAGTGACTGAGATCTGAACTGGTCCTAAAACTTGAATGTAAATCAATCAAGCGTAAAATATAGGTCAAAGCGACCTTATTTTTCCTGGATGCTGACCCACAATCAGAGATGCATGCATGTGCAAGGTTATATGATCCTACCACAGTGAGGGAACTCAATTTTTTTTTCACACTCGCCATTTTGGCGAGAGTAGTTAACTTACAGCTCGCCAAATTCCCTTTACACTCGCCAAATTTTGCAGTTTATCAAGTGGGTTAAACTTGGCAAAAGGTCCCATTTGGCTAAAAGGAGAATAATTATAGTAAAAAAATCATCCCACCCTTTTATCAGCTTAAATTTATTAATATGAAATCAACTGGACGGTGTTCCAAAAAAATATGATAAAATATAAATTGTTCTCAGGAACATCAATTATGCACAATATATACTTTTAACAGCAAAAACTTCTGATTTAATCTCGGTTGCCTTTCACAGTTTCGCGGTTAAGTCAGTAGTTTCTAAATATTGACAAGTTATAAACATCAAAATTCACGCTATATTTAGACAGCAACCATATGGTTTCCACCAACGCTAGAAATCGAAAGTATCTGCTTCGATCTGCGCATGACAATTTCAAAGGGAGATAACACAATTTTGAATAAATTCAGACAATAATATTATGATTGGCTAATTAAAATAGACTGCTTGATGGATATTGATTAACAATTAATTTGGTCCCAGGGGTAAACCTGATAAGTAAGGCGGTTTCATTGGTTTTATTAATGATCCAAAGAATACTTGACCGGACATATCTTGTGACCGGTAACTTGTCCCAAAAGTTCCACTCGCCAAACTGAGTGTGGAGTTCTTGGCACTCGCCGAATGAGAATTTTACTCGCTTTTGGCGAGTTGGCGAGCGGTGAGTTCCCACACTGCTACCATGTATAGTGGCTGAGATTTGAACTTGTTCAAAAACTTGAGTGTAAATCAATCAAGCTTAAAATATAGGTCAAAGTGACCTACTTTTGCCTGGAAGCTGACCTACCATCAGAGATGCATGCATATGCAAAGTTACATGATCCTACCATGCATAGTGACTGAGATCTGAACTGGTACGAAAACTTGAATGTAAATCAATCATGCGTAAAATATAGGTCAAAGTGACCTACTTTTGCCTGGATGCTGACCTACCATCAGAGATGCATGCATGTACAAGGTTACATGGTCTTACCATGTATAGTGACTTAGATCTGAACTTGTCCATAAACTTGAATATAAATCAATCAAGCGTAAAATATAGGTCAAAGAGACCAAATTTTCTTGGAGGCTGTCAGTCATTAAAGATGCACCTGCATGCAAAGTTTGGTGACCCTACCATGCATAAATGTGGAGATATATGCCCAAATGCGGATGTTGACGTAGATGCAGATGCGGACTCGGGGGGTACTCCAATAGTCCCCCTCAAATTTGTTGAGGCGAACTGAAAATAAAACTGGTGTCCCCCCCCAAAAGTGGTAAATTTTTCTTGAATAGCCCTAAGTTGTCAGGAGGACATGCACTACCAAGATACCGTAAAGCAGATTATTTTCATGGGTAAAAAATTGCAAGAATTTGTAGTGAAAAAAGTATGCCAAAAATTTAAGCATTTTAACTTTCAGGAATAATCAAAGGTCCTATATATATCATTATAATGCATAAAATATTTATTATGCATTATAATGCATAAAATATGCACAATTTTAGTCCATCCCTGAAAACAGGCAAAAATTAAAAAAAAAACCTGTGAAAAATTACCTCTATACCTTACCTTTATAAAAATCAAAGTGCTGATAGCACTAATGGAACAATTGGACTCTATGTTTCTTTAAAACAATATTTACAAATTATGTGTGTCAAACAGAATCCAGTACTATCCCAACCAATTTTTGATTTACCTAGGAAACAATTCATGAAATATATTATGTGTTAAATAATTCATATGTAGATTATTAAATGTGTTTTAATATAGAGCCCGTGTTAAACTACTTGCCATATTTTACCAGACTAAGACACTCATATAATTTTAAAGATACATAAAACAGTGGCGGATCTAGACTTTCTGCTAAGGTTAGGGGGTGGGGTGGGGGGCGGTTGACCCAAAATTTTTCAAAAAGGGAGCCCAGAACCAAATTGTCCAAAAAAAAAACCCCTAGGCATTTTCATTTTTTTCCAACCTGCCACTGATAAATGAGCACCAACTTAGGACTAGTGTTACCACAGCTCTCAGGTTGCATATATTTTTAAAAATAAAATACAAAATATAAAAAATACCGAAGTTGCATAAATTTCGTTATGCTGTACACGTGTTTCAAGGAGTAACCTCTCATCAGTAGCATTAGAATCAAATAATATGGAAAGCCATAATCCAAAGAAGGTCAAAAAGAAGTACTCGTTACAAAATCAAGACAACATTAACTCATAAAAAGACACAAGAAATGGAGCATTCCGGCCATATTCAGCAAATTAAACATAATATTGAATCTGGTTCTATTTTTAATCTTAATAAAAGTATTTTCATGACTTTAATTGTTAGATGAAATAACAAATATATAATGTATCAAATAATATAAAATACCACCAACATTGCAACCGGCTTTTATAGTATTAGAACATAAAATAGATATGTATAGCTATTGAATGTTTTTGTGGGAAAATACCGGCACTCTGGCTCTATACCCATATAAGCTGCATGCCTAGACTTTCTCTACAAAGATCAAACATATATCCCATCCAGCCAGTGTAGAACCACAAAATGTTGCACTTTAGAACCACAAAATGTTGCACTGTAGAAGCACAAAATGTGCTGCACTTTAATGGAAGCTTGAATACATAGGCAAAAAAGCTGTCTTCAGAGCAACCAATAATTTGGATTTGCAAGGCATTCAAAATACTCATCTAGAAGATTGGACAGGTTGCAGTGTCTTGAAATTTTCCAATAAAGCAATGACCTATCCTTCAGCCACTTTATGTATATTTTTAAAAAATAAACAAAAATCAAACAAACAAAAACTAAACAAACTAAAATAATAAATTACTGAAATCTCTTTCTTTTATTAGAAGAAAAGAAGTTTAAATCAGTAGGTAGTGTGGTATCATTTTCTTATCATTGTGAAAAGAAAAGTATCTTAATTTTTCTATCTTTAAAAATCATTCAAATTAATCAACAACAAAAAAAGAGGAAAACATAGGTAATCAACGATTACAAAGTTCGCCTCGTTGTGGCACTTTGTCACAGCAACCCAATTTTACCTGGATGTTGACCTACCATCAGAGATGCCTGCACGTGCAAGGTTAGATGATCCTACCATGTACAGTGACTGAGATATCAACTCGGACGTAAACTTGAATGTAAGTCTCTCAAGCGGAAAATACAGGTCAAAGTGACCTAATTTGGCCTGGATGCTGACCTACCATCAGAGATGCATGCACATGCAAGGTTAGATGATCCTACCATGTACAGTGACTGAGATCTGAACTCGGACGTAAACTTGAATGTAAGTCACTCAAGCGGAAAATATAGGTCAAAGTGACCTAATTTTGCCAGGATGCTGACCTACCATCAGAGATGCATGCACATGCAAAGTAAGATGATCATACCATGTACAGTGACTGAGATCTGAACTCGGACGTAAACTTGAATGTAAGTCACTCAAGCGGAAAATATACGTCAAAGTGGCCTAATTTTGGTGGGATGCTGACCTCCCATCAGGGATGCATGCACATGCAAGGTTAGATGATCCTACCATGTACAGTGACTGAGATCTGAACTCGGACGTAAACTTGAATGTAAGTCACTCAAGCGGAAAATATAGGTCAAAGTGACCTAATTTTGCCAGGATGCTGACCTACCATCAGAGATGCATGCACATGCAAAGTAAGATGATCATACCATGTACAGTGACTGAGATCTGAACTCGGACGTAAACTTGAAT
>MJUU01022497.1:55218-76143 GCA_002080025.1 Modiolus philippinarum
AAGTCAATCATTCATAAAATTAGTTCCCTGTCACTGAATTGTGATGAAATCCAAAATTTAACCAAAGTCATTGAACCATAAAATGTAGGTCATGGTCACCCAATTTTTGGTGAAATGGGCAGATCTCTTTTAGCTCAATGTTACAGTGAAATATCATACTACAATACATAGAAGTTGAGAAATAGACTTAAGCACAAAATTTTACCAAAGTCACTGAAGCATAAAATGTAGGTCAAAGCCACCAAATTGTCAATGATTTGGGTAGTACTCATCAAGGCAATTAATTTGATGAAACATCATTGTCCTATAATGTGTAGTTGTTGAGAAATGGACTTTAACGCAAAACTTAACCAAAGTCACGGAAGCATAAAATGTAAGTCAAAGCCACCTAATTGTCAATGATTTGGGTAGTACTCAAGGCCATTTATTTGATGAAACATCATTGTCCTATAATGTGTAGTTGTTGAGAAATGGACTTTAATGCAAAACTTAACCAATGTCACTGAAGCGTAAAATGTAGGTCAAAGCCACCTAATTGTCAATGATTTGGGTAGTGCTCATCAAGGCCATTAATTTCATGAAACATCATAGTCCTATATCATGTAGTTGTTGAACTAGAGGCTCCCAGGAGCCTGAATCGCTCACCTGGCTTTCAGTTGAAACAATCCTGGTAACATTGTAAGTTAAACAGTTAATCATCAGTCTATTAAACTTTAGTACCTCAAACACCACCAATATCTTGAACAGTATTTAAATTCTGATCATGTTGTACTATTTTTCTTTGTTGGGCTTTATTGACAAAAAATGCTCTTGCTAAGGACCACTTAAGACACCAGTTTTGAAACAGAGACATCACTATGTAAATGGCGGCCAACAAACAATTTTCCCGCCTTTTTTGGCAACCATTTTGAAAATGGCTGTCAGCAAATAATTTTCAACATAAGTGTTGAAGTTGCGACATCAATACCTATTTGGAAACCAAATTTCATTGAAATCAGACAACATTGAATTTTCCCCCCTTTTTGGTGGCCATTTTGAAAATGGCAGTCATTAAATAATTTTCAATATTGGTTTTGAAGTTGCAACATCAAATAGGAAACGTATGAAAACCTATTTGGAAACCTAATTTCATTGAAACTGGACAATGTTGAATTTTCCCACCTTTTTTGGCGACCATTTTGAAAATGGGGGTCAACGAACAATTGTTAACATCTGTTTTGAAGTTCTGACATCAATACCTATTTGGCAACCAAATTTCATTGAAATCGGACAATGTTGAATTTTCCCGACTTTTTTGGCAGCCATTTTGAAAATGGTGGTCCACGAACAATTTTTGACATCAGTTTTAAAGTTGCAACCTCAATACCTATTTGGAAACCAAATTTTATTGAAATCGGACAATGTTGAATTTTTCCGCCTTTTTTGGCGGCCATTTTGAAAATGGCGGTCAATGAACAATTTTCAACACAGGTATTGAAGTCGCAACATCAATATCTATTTGGAAACCAAATTTCATTGAAATTGGACAATGTTGACTTTTCCCGCCTTTTTTGGCGCCCATTTTGAAAATGGCAGTCAAGAACAATTTTCAACACAGGTTTTGAAGTCGTAACATCAATATCTATTCGGAAACCAAATTTCATTGAAATCAGACAATGTTGAATTTTCCCGCCTTTTTTGGCGGCCATCTTGAAAATGGCGGTCAACGAACTATTTTCAATTCAAGTTTTAAAGTCGCCTCAGCATGGCAAACATTTCATAATTTTACACTTAATCTTGATCTTCTATAGTTTTGGAAATAAAATCGAAAAATATGAATATTTTAAAAATTTGGTGAAAAAAAGGGCAATAACTCCTACAAGGGTTTATGGATTTTCTTCAAAATTCAGGTTGGGTAGATCTTGATATGCTGAACATTTTTGCAATTACACTTGACCTCTATCTGTTACACTTTTTGAAATAAAAAATAAAAAATGCAAAAATTTTGAAAATTTTATGGAAAAAGGGCCACAACTCCAAGATTGGTTTTCAGATTTTCTTCAAAATTACACAGAGGGTAGATCTCATCATGCTGATCATTTTTACTATAGTCAGAATTTTGATATCTGTAATGGTTTTTGAGTTATTTGCAAAAAACAGCAATTTACCCCTATGTTCTATTTTTAGTAACAGTGGCCATGTTGTTTGGTCTACCGATATAAAAATCACAAACTTGAAAGTGCATACCCTGGTGATGATTCAGGTCAAGTTCGGTTAGCATTGACCCAGTAGTTTCAGAGGAGAAGATTTTTGAACAAAAGTTAACAGACGGACGGACGACGGACGGACGGACGGACGGACGACGAGTGATGGCAAAAGCTCACATGGCCTTTGGCCAGGTGAGCTAAAAATGGACTTTAACACAAAACTTAACCAGAGTCACTCAACCATGAAATATAGGTCAAAGTATCAAACTGCCTAGTGAACTATGTAGTACTATCTAAGATCTACCTACTGGTCTATTATAATTGTTCTATGCCTTACAGTTTTTGAAAAATGGACTTAAACGCAAAACTTAACAGGATGTATGGACTTACGGACAGAAGGACGGACAAGGGTAACACATTGTGGGCGGGGCATAAAAAGGTATAAAATCACAAACAATTTAACCAATAAAGGGCAATAATTCCTATATAGGTACTTGGATTTTCTTCAAAATTTTCATGAGGGTAGATCTTGATGTGCTTTACATTTTTGCAAGAAAAACTAAACCTCTATCTCGAACTGTTTTTGAAATATAAGACATATAAATCCAGAAAATCTGACTAAATAAAGGGCAATTACTCCTACTTGGGTATTTAAATTTTCTTCAAAATTTCAATGTGGGTAGATCTTGATATGCTGAACATGCTTGCAAGATAAACTTAACCTCTATGTGTTATAGTTTTTCTAATCAAAGTTCCAAAGGGACTGGTGGATTAGTGTCTATGATGGCAATGATCAGTATCTAATCTACTGATATTTTATTTACACTGTCCGTGTATGATATGAATAATTGCCTGTCTATGTCGAGCATAATTACTCATTTTTTACTATGGGTCTAATTATAATGATGATATCAAAACCAAGAAAGGTACAAAAACCATGTTTTGCTCATCAAGAACATGCCTTTCTGACAGTCAGCAAGTATTTACTGGTGGCTTTCTTCATTTGATCACACCAGCCAATCAATGGCAATCAAACCATTAGAGACAAATATTCAAAGAATTTTGATTTTATACCAGAAACCTATTACATATTATGGGTTCCCTGCTGTACACACATCATAGACTAAACAATGACAGCACCATCTTGATCAAGTACAGTTTGAAATTTAATTCTAAAGAAGAGACCTGAATGAAAGGTTTGTGAATGCTGACAAGTCGCATAAGCTGACAAGACCTGAGCAGCAATACCCTGCTCTTTATGGAGATAATAATTCGTCCCGTGAAGAAACACACGAAGGATCTGTGCCAAGTTCTTTGTGCAACAATGTATCTCAATTCGCGCTATGATATACATTCTCATGCAATTGAAAAATGGCTGTTATGCATTGTAAATACTCAAATGACATTATCTCAAGTCAGTTTGTTTGACCAAACTCTGATCAACGGCAATTAACACGCAACACCCCGGACTGAACATTGTTGGACGAACGGCAATCAACAGATCAACACCCCTGCCTGATCCTATTTCGAATTTAGTCAATTCCAACCCCGATCGTTGCAAAATATCGTCTGTTTTGGAATATGCACATTGACAACTTCCAGGTAATACTTTGTATTTACCGATGTACGACTTCTTCAGTATTTTGTTTTGAGTCGATACCGAACGCGGACCTCGAGGAAGACACTGCAAAATGACAATCGCAACAAGTATAATGGAACAGCCAACGTGGAACAGCCGTACTTTTCCATTCATTGATAACTAGAAATGTAAACATTTCCTTAGATTGTAAATAATGGACTGTTGTTCTTGACGGCTAATGAATTGGATTTTTTATTTCCAATGCGTTGTTCTTTTATGATTTACTTCAAAACAGCCACATCGTTTCATTGACGGTTCCTGGGAAGTATGTTTACGCCTTTCATACAAATGTAAATAAAGGCATCCGTCTTCCATATTCATACATCTACACACACAATTTTATGAATGGGAAATTCATTCTGTGATTAATTTAGACTGACTAGTGCTGCCCCCTGGCTCACTACGCTTTGCTCTGTTACGCTCAAGGGACAGATGAAGACAAATCGAAAAAAGTGGAAATTCCACTGTATGACGTCACAATGTCAAAAATAAACAAGACTGTCAATTTCAAACAAAACAAAAATAGTGATACGATTCAAAGAAACTAATTTGTTACAAAGTATGTTAAATCTTAGTTGCTTCTTTTTAGCTTTCTATAAGTCCTTTCAGTTCCGACAATGCAAGTTGTTTACCTTGGATACGACCGGAAGTAATGAAGAGATTTCCTCGAGAAGTTATTTTTAAATATAGAATAACCAATCAAAAATTGTTTTGTATGCAAGCCAATGGAATTAAATGATACTGTTGTTTTTCGGACGGTTGTCTATATCTGTCTCTATATCCGTAAGATTCAACGGATTTGAGACAGGCTCGTCAGTCTATGATTAATTAACGAATTCGGGCACCATTTAAGTGTTGAAAAGTTCGGGCAATATAATTAATGTTCAATGAAAATAGACTATTGAGTGTCAGAGTTTTTTATGAGATCAGAAAGATGTGTACGAGGTTTCCTGAAAAGGATTCTTTTAGCATGGGTATGATCACTAATGTTTGATTGCGTGAGGTTGGTCACCTGGGTGGTAACATAGGATAGAATTCTATCCTTTGGATAGACACTAATCCAATAAAACATAAAAAATATCAAAATTTTGAAAATTTGACTGAAAAGGGGCAATAACTCTAAAATGGGACATCAGATTTTCATAAACATAGAAAGCAGCCACAGCCTGCTAAGCTCACCTGTTGCGCAGCATTGTCACATGTTGCACATGTCAGTAAACAGGAATGGACTATAATCATTCTTTTTAACAGATTCAGTCATGCATAAATTGTAGTTTACAGTCTGCATCTGAAGCATTCATTGTTGTTGTCATCCCAAAATGCATCATACATACTGATATGGTTGCTAAGGGACATGTCAGTAAGTGGGAATGAACTTTAACCATTCTACCTAAGCAAGTCGCTCATGCGTAAAATGTAGGTCAGAGACAGCATCAGAAGCATGCATTGTTGTAGTCATCCCAAAATGCATCCTAGATACAGGGAAAGATATTAGCGGTCGCCCAGTCGCCTGTGGCCCCTAGATTTCCGGCTGGGCGAACGTTTTTCCTAGTCTTGCTCGCCCAGTTGGCGACTAGACAATTTTGGAACTGTTGGGTAAACGTGTGATAATGGTTATTTCTATAGAATACAGTGCGCGGTTCTCTCCCTCTAAACATAATTACGATTGGTTAACATCACGGTTACTCCCAACCCGTTTGGTGCATAGTTCGTAACTACTCGGTCATCTTCCCACACCTACAGTACCTTGGTTAATGGACGAGAAGTTACCAATGTATTTTCATGATATGTCTGAAAACCAAAGTACAAGAAGTGTTATGAATTGATGACATTTTGATATTCCGTCAAAAAATTTAACATAAATTGCGTATATATTGCGTAAAAATGTGTGAAAAAAATATTGTGTAAACACAATATTAGTAGGTCCTTGATACCACCAGCAATGTATTGATTTCCCGATTGATTTTTACTTTTATTCAAAATACCGGAAAAAATGCAGACGCCGTTCCGTTAAGCTTCTGAAATTATAACATTTATTTTGTTTTGGTTCAAAGGTGGCGCTCGGTTGAAAGGTTCGGAGTGTTCTGAACTAATGGAACACCCAGAACTGACAATCAAACAGAATGGAACAATGTTTGGAACAGGTTCCATCTGCGCCGAAAAAAAAGGTGGTGCAGACAGAAATCAATATGGCGACCAAAAGAATATTTTGAGAAACAATAAACGATTTTAACAGTTTTTGCAGGAAAAATGTGCTGGATTTTTGCAAATGATACAAACGAACAACATATACATGGCAGACAAATTATTTTCTGAGGTTTGAGCATTGAATTTATACCCAAATCGCCTTTGAATTGACAAAAGTAGTCTTTTGAGAAATTATTGATTAACAACTGGTGTTGTAATTTTTTTTCATAAACTGTCTTTAAAAGTTATATTATTCAATTTATGACCAAAAACAAAAAAAATAATTATTAATAGTCAAGTAAAATTTTAAAAAATATAAATAGTTTTGACAGAATTATTCTTGTGTGTTCCTTTTCGTTCGATTGGTCGCTGGAACTGGAACTGAAAGAACATGTTCAGAACTGCCCAACCAAGCGCACCCAAAATGTGGCACTTTATCAGTGGGGTTAAGGAACCCAAAAAACGTAAACGATAAAAGGGAGTATATTATTCGTGTATCATCATCAGTATGGTTGTTTATTGTTTGTAAAAAACTGAATAAATATTGTTCGTCTGATATTGTTTCACTGCCAGCAGTCTGAGAATCTAACTTCTTTTTTTAAAGAGTTAAAATACACTTTTAAATAGCTTCATCTTATAGACAGGGTTGGATGTTATTTTAGTACTAGTAAATGCTTTGTATTTATTTCCATTCACAAACCACTGGAGTATCTTCATTATACTTCCATTAACAATAGTTATACTCACACAAAAATCACAACAAACCAATTGAAAAGAATACACATCATATTGAAACATCAGCATTTTACGTTCAAATCTGGGACCCTAGAAATTGGGCTGGGCCCTAGAAATTTAAAGTTAGGGGCCCAGCTGGCCCCTGGAGGAAAAAAGTTAATTTCTTACCCTGTAGATACCAATATAGTTGAAGGGGGCCATGTCAGTAAGCAGGAATGGACTTTAACCATTCTATCTAACCAAGTCGCTCATGCGTAAAATGTAGGTCAGAGACAGCATCCAAAGCATGCATTGTTGTTGTCATCCCAAAATGCATCATGCATACCAATATGGTTGATGTGGGCCATGTCAGTAAGCAGGAATGGACTTTAACCATTCTACCTAACCAAGTCGCTCATGCGTAAAATGTAGGTCAGAGACAGCATCCGAAGCATGCATTGTTGTTGTCATCCCAAAATGCATCATGCATACCAATATGGTTGATGTGGGCCATGTCAGTAAGCGGGAATGGACTTTAACCATTCTACCTAACCAGGTCGCTCATGCGTAAAATGTAGGTCAGAGACAGCATGCGAAGCATGCAATGTTGTTGTCATCCCAAAATGCATCGTAGATACCAATATGGTTGATGTGGGCCATGTCCTTAAGCAGGAATGGACTTTAACAATTTACCTAACCAAGTCGCTCATGCGTAAAATGTAGGTCAGAGACAGCATCCTAAGCATGCATTGTTGTTGTCATCCAAAAATGCATCATAGATACCAATATGGTTAATGTGGGCCATGTCAGTAAGCAGGAATGGACTTTAACCATTCTTCCTAACCAAGTCGCTCATGCGTAAAATGTAGGTCAGAGACAGCATCTGAAGCATGCATTCCAGATGTCATCCAAAAATGCATCATAGATACCAATATGGTTAATGTGGGCCATGTCAGTAATCAGGAATGGACTATAATCATTCTACCTAACCAAGTCGCTCATGCGTAAAATGTAGGTCAGAGACAGCATCCGAAGCATGCATTGTTGTTGTTATCCCAAAATGCATCATACATACCAATATGGTTGATGTGGGCCATGCCAGTAAGCAGGAATGGACTTTAACCATTCTACCTAACCAAGTCACTCATGCGTAAAATGTAGGTCAGAGACAGCATCCGAAGCATGCATTCTAATCGTCATCCCAAAGTGCATCAGGCATACCAATATAGTTGATGTGGGACATCAGTAAGCAGGAATGGACCTTAACCATTCTTCCTAACCGGACACGGACGCCGACGCTAGGGGTATCACATAAGCCCCCCTCACTTCATGAGGTGAGCTAAAAAATTGCAGGGTGGGTAGATCTTGTCATGCTGAACATATTTGCTCTGTCAGAATTTTGATATCTGCAAAAAACTGCAATCTATCCCCATGTTCTATTTTTAGTAATGATGACCCTGTTGTTTGACCTTGGACATAGAAAATAACAAATTTGAAACTAGATACCCCAATGATAATTCAGTTTAAGTTTGGTTGGTTTCAGAGGAGAAAATTTTTGAAAGTAAGGTAATGATGGACGGACAGTGGATCGATGACAAGTGATTGCAAAAGCTCACTCTTACATAGCCAGGTGAGCTAAAAATTGGTCAGGCATATTAATTTAAAAAATATGGTCAGAAATATTTACAAGAAACATAATTGATGTACTCATAGTAAGCACTTCTGCTGATATAAGAGCCAACTAACAATAATTTTGATTGAAATCTTTTACTACCCCCTTCAACAATTTCCATAGCTGACATCACTTTTGACCTTATTAAAAATATGTATTTTTTTCTAGTGCGAGTTTCAGTACAAGCATGATTTTTTTCTCTCCTACGTCATTCTTCGCTATGATAAAAGCATTTCTACAATCTTTGCATTGTAAACTTTGGTATGATCCATGACTAGAATATATTGAAACTGGCATTGTCGGAAGGGCCCTGCAATTTCATCCTGAAACTGTAGGCAATGATAAAATTGAGATAAGTGTTGATTCTGTTTGACACACTAAAGTGTTGATACCGTAATTTTCTGGACACAATGATTTCTTAAGAAATTTATGACGAAAATTTGGTTTACAGTTAAAAATCAAAGTATCAGCAAACAGGAGGTAGACATCCAGCAGACTTGAAATGGCTTACACTATACAACTCAAAATTTCCAAGTTTCAGACAAAATCTAAAATCCATCCCACTTATACAAGGCAAGAAATCTTTGAAAATTTGGTTCAAGGTTAAAAATCAAAGTATCTGTAAACAGGAAGTGGACACCTCACAAACTTGAAAATCACTTACACAATACAACTCATCATTTCAAAGCTTCATGCCAAATTTCAAACCCTCCAGTACAAGCCAAGAAATCTGTGACGAAAATTTGGTTTTTAGTTAAAAACCAAAGTATCAGCAAACAGGAAGTGGATGCCTAACAAACTTGAAAATTGCTTACACAATACAACTCATCATTTCAAAGCTTCAGACCAAATTTCAATTCATTCCCTCATATACAAGCCAAGAAATTCTGATGGAAAAAATAGTTGATGGACGGATTGACAGACGAACAGACAGACAGCTAGAGGGACAGAAAAAGTGAAAACTATAGGGCACCTGCATCTTGATGTGGGGACCCAAAAAGCACCCACTTCTTGAACATGTTTCATGCCATACCTACTAAGGGTCCCGCTTTTTCATTCTTTAATAGCCTTGAGCACTAATACAAGGAATACAGTATTTATCTCTTTTACCTTTTCCATAACTTCATTTCTCATTTTCAATACTTCAATTTCAGCAGAAATACTTTTTGAGTCTTCTTTTATTCTGAAAACAGAAAAAAACAATATTAAACTTATCTATAATTATATGCTTATTGTATATTACATAATAAAGTATTTTCTTTTTACCTTTTGAAAAGAAAAAGAATTTTCAAAATATCTTGCATATATAACTTACTCATTCTGTTCTATCAAAACTCTATCAAAGTTATGCGATAAAAATGAAGAGCAAATTATTTTCATATCAACTGCATATGCATGACCAACATTAGAGATAACTAGAGGCTCACATGAGCCTGTATCGCTCATCTGGTGACTGGTTTTGTTCATTGTCACCAATAGACCACCCATTCATAGTATAAATCAGTTCACCAGATATTACATTTTCATTCTTGGATGAGGTACAAACTAAAAATCACAAACTTTGGAAGGGATCACCCAAAGACAATTGTAACCAAGTTTGGTTCCAATTGGCTCAGTAGGTTCAGAGGAGAAGACTTTTGAATGCATTTCCCATAGAGCCCTTATATTAAACTATGTTCCCTGCTGGCGGCCATCTTGAATGAGGTATGAACATAAAAATCACAAACTTTGATGGGAAACATCTAAAGACTATTGTAACCAAGTTTGGTTCCAATTGGCTTGGTGGGTTCAGAGTAGAAGACATTTGAATGCATTTCCCATAGGGTCCCTACGTTAAACTGTGTTCTGCGCTGGCAGCCATCTTGGATGAGGTACGAACGTAAAAATCACAAACTTTGAAGGGGAACACCCAAGGACTATTGTGACCAAGTTTGGTTCAGTTTGACTTGGTAGTTTCAGAGAAGACGATCTTTGAATACATTTCCCACAAGGTCCTATGTTAAACTATGTCCTGTGCTGGCAACCATCTTGGATGAAGTACGAACAAAAAAATCACAAACTTTAAAGGGGACCATTCAATGACTACTGTGACAAAATTTGGTCCCCATTGGCTCAGGGGTTTCAGAGGAGAAGATCTTTGAATGCATTTCCCTTAGGCCATTTTGGATGATATGTGAACCTACTGGACATATGTAGAAATTGTAGTTCTGGAAAACCTCAACACTTTTGCAATTCACATTTAACCTTTATCTCAAACAGTTTTTGAAATGAAAGTAAAAATGTTTAAAAATTGTGAAAATTCAAAGAAAAAGCGGCAATAACTCCTATGTGGGTTGTCAGATTTTCTTCAAAATTGCAGGACATGTAGATCTTACTATGCTAACCATTTTTGTTATATAATCTTCACTTCTATCTTCTACTGTTTTCAATATATAAGACTAAAAGTAACGAAAAACTGAAATTTTTACAGAAAAAGAAGCAATAACTCCAAGATGGGTAAACAGATATTCTTCAAAATTGCAGGGCAGGTAGATCTCATCATGCTGATCATTTTTACTATACTCAGAATTTTGATATCTGTAATGGTTTTTGAGTAATTTGCAAAAAACAGCAATTTACCCCTATGTTCTATTTTTAGTAACAGCAGCCATGTTGTTTGGTCTACGGTCATAAAAATCACAAACTTGAAAGAGCATACCCTGGTGATGATTCAGGCCAAGTTTGATTTGTATTGGCCCAGTAGTTTCAGAGGAGAAGATCTTTGAATAAAAGTTAACGGACGGACGATGGACGCCGAGTAATGGCAAAAGCTCACATGGGCTTTGTCCAGGTGAGCTAAAAGTATGAATACACATTTAGGGCTATTCCATTTAAAATTCCCACTGGGGGGTGGAACACCAGCGAATTATTTTTCTGTTGGTGCTGGGTAAATTTCTATTGTATCCTAATAGTTTAATTACATATTTTTTTTCTCTTGGTGGGGGTATGAAAATTAATGGCGTTCCACCCCCTTGTGGGAATTTTTAATGGAATAGCCTGTTCTAGGAAAAGATTTTTGAAGCAATGCATTCACCTACCTGCAGAAATAATCAGATATCTGCAGAAAAATCATATATAATAAGGGAGCCAGGAGAGTTAATCTGGGAATCTGTGGAAGAATCACATTACATATAGGTACTGCCATTCAGATTATAGCAACACCAAAATTTATACAAGTTGACAGTCTGAGTTATAAACTGTCAAATCAAAAACAAAATTGACTGATTATTAACATTTCTTACTTTGTAATATCTTTAGATAAGCTGTCAATTGTTTCATCTTTCACAAGGGAAGCTGCTGATAATTTATCTAGTCTGAAATAAACAATCAAAAAATAATGTCCACATTTTTATCAACCTACATGAAATTGTGTATTGTGAGAAGTTTTGAGAATTTTTATTTTTGTATACTATTTATTTAAATATATGTATGTACATATTATCTTTAACATGAATTATTGGTTATTTCAACTGGGGCAGGATTGCAAAGTGGTTGAAAATATATAATCATAGTGGCTGTTTCAATGTAGGTTTGAATAGCGCATGTGTACCTACTCTAGCTCAGGGTTTCACTGATTTCCCAACTTGAAACTTCACAAGAGTGTAAACAGTCATACCTGTCAAGAGATCTGCTTTCGTCATATGAGACCCGATATTTTAACTTATCGTCTTTCCCTCCGCCTATCTCAGCCTGCACAGTCCTTCCACAAAAGCCATATCCGGTTGACCTGAACTTATCAAGAGGTTGACCTGAACTTATCAAGGCAATTCTCCAAATGTTTGACAAGCAATATCCTTTTTATCCGTTTTCTAAGAAATAAATCTTAATTGGATAAAGAATCTATTATATTTTCCATTTTTTATTTTGTAAAAAAAATTACCGTCACAAATTAACAAAAATAAAAACGAGACGTTCGAAAATATACGGAAACTAGGTCGCTGATAACTTCAGCAGAGCCGCCATTTTGTTTACATTGTGACGTCATAAAAGTGCCTAGAAACTGGACGACAAATGTAAACAATGAGGGGTTCTGCAATAAAAAAAACGACTTTATTTCGATTTGCTAACATGGTTCGATAAAAAAATTTCTAAATTTAGTAACGTTAGCCAACAAAAAATATTGTGAAGTCATAAAATAACTACAAATCATTTCCCATTTTGTAAAAAATGAATGAACCTCATTTCCCGGGCAACCTTGGGAGAATTTGACACAAAACCTAATAAACTATTGTATAGAAATAAGAAATAAAAGATGATAAACAAGTTATCTGAATTTTGAAAGCTGGAATATTGTAAAATATCATCCCGCTCGCCAGAATATGAAGCTTGGGGCTCGTTCACTGCGCTCACTCGCCCCTGTGCTTCATATTCTGGCTCATGGGATGATATTTTACGATATACAGATGTCAAAATCCAAATAACATATACTTGTCACCCGATGAGATGTAGTAACCTAAGAATCGAAGTCATCACCCATCTTCAATCGGTTTTGATTTCCAGTAACATTTTGTGCATTAATATTCGTAATTACATTTCCATTTGTGTTTTTATTTACTCTATCGGCTTTGAATGCTGTCTCTTATCGTTAAAATTAAGTCGTTAGGGAGTTTGATGAGCCGTTTTTAAGATAACTACACACGTTGAGTGTACTGGGAAGGTCTTTCAATCAATGGAAAAGACTGATTTCCAGACCAGCAATGTTGTCAACAACACCACACAACGGAAAAGCTTTACAAGTGTTCGTGGTGGAAATAAAGTTTGATTCAGAAAAGGTGAAACAAAGCCAAAGGTATTCAATGGACATGAAATTTAATGATCATATCTGTTGTTTATAAGCAGGTAGTAAATGAGTATTAAAGGGGGTAAATAAATTGCTAAATAAATTAATAATTAGGTTGAAAAAAGTTTGTCACGCATTTATAATAGAATAATTGGGATGAAAAAAGTTCGTAACGCGTTATGACCTGATTTTTTACCATCCTATGCAGGTGATGACCAGATTTTTGGTCATTACAGGTTGACAGGTATGCACATGCCAGAGGCTCACTATTGCCAACTAATTGGTCTTTATTCTTGCCATGGGTAAAAATGCTCACAAGGAGCTATACATTGCTTATGTTTTAAAAAGTAAATATCTGTAATTTCTTATCTAAAAATCAGAACTGTCAACATGGCTTGACTTATACACCTGCATTTGCATTTAAGTTGTTAAAAATGTTTAGGCAAAAAAGCAATCTAAGTTTAAGGTGAACAAATTGATCATGTAAACAAGAACTCCTGAAAGTCCAGTTGGAAAATGGCATACAATTATGGATTTGCAAAGTAAGAAATGAGATGTTTGGCTCAGTGACCCTCTGAAAATCTAAAACAATCTTTTTTGCAAGGTTTGTTACAACTTAACTTAGTTATGAAGGAGTTACGAAATGAGTTATAATCATTGGTTTTTAAACTTGCACAGCTTGATATGGTAGGTAGAATTTCTACAGGTTTTGATCTGTAGATGTTGCAATATTACCACTGGACATACATTTTACATATGGATTCTTTAAAACAAACATATCAAAGTAGCCATACCTTTGTCAATAAACAGCTGCACCAAGTGGCATGATACGCCCGTTGTCACCCCTTCAAAACTTGAAGTGATTAAAGAATGTGGTTCTCAATTTAGAATACACCTATAACTGCCCAATTAAGCATGATATCTCTTTAATAAATCAATCTGCAAAGTTTGAAGTGAGCTGATCAAACTATTAATCAGTTAGAGTATGTTATGTATAAAATTGCCTTAAATTTGAAAAATAAAGTCCCATAACTCTTGCAAGAAAAATCAAAATCTCTCGAAAAGGTATTCAGACCATGAAACCATCATTACTGTACAAAGTTTGAAGTGAACTAGCCATAGGGTTGTCAAGTTAGAACACGACATGTGAAAAATTGCCTTAGAATTCATGAATAAAGTTCCATAACTCTTGTAAGAAAAATCAAAATTTCCCGAAAAAGTATACAGATCATGAGGCCATCATACCCAATATCTTTACAAAGTTTGAAGTGAATTGGGAAAGGGTTGTCAAGTAAGAGCGCGACATGTAAAAAATTGCCTTAAAATTGACGATTAAAGTCTCATAACACCTACAAGAAAAATCGAATTTTCAAGAAAAAGTATACAGATCGTGAGTCCATCATACCCAATACCTCTTCAAAGTTTGAAGTGAATCGACCAAAGGGTTGTCGAGTTAGAGTGCAACATGTAAAAAATTGCCTTAAAATTGACGAATTAAGTCCTATAACTCCTACAAGAAAAATTGAATTTTCCCGAAAAAGAATACAGATCGTGAGGCCATCATACCAAATACCTCTGCAAAGTTTGAAGTGAATTGGCCAAATGGTTATCAAGTTAGAGCACAACATATGAAATGGACAGACAGACAGACAGACAGACAGAGGGATGGACGGACAGACAATCAGACATTGGTATACCATATGACGTCATTAGACGGGCATATAAAAACTGAAAATACCAGATGGGGTACTTTGAATTCTGACAAAATTTGAAAAAGCTATTCTGAAGAGGGTCAGTGATTACCTTCAGACAATAAATGTCTAAAGACAGACAGATTGATGGACAAGTTGGGGTATGACTTACGCTTCATCTTTGCTCTGCATCTCATACTCCAGACATTGTTTTATGTTACGATGCTGAGACAATTCTTCTGTTATTGTTTCTATAGCTTTCAATTTATTCTGAAAGTTTAAACATAAAAAACTTGTTAATTAAACTTAAACCACACGATAAGGATGGACGTACATAAATGGCTTGCCCAGAGTGGCCAAAAGAAAAATTATATATACAATTGAACTTTGATCACTTGCAACACTTCGAAAACCATGAATATCTCAAACTCTTTTTGAAGTCTCTTTGCTCAGGTTTGAACATAATTTCAGGTTTGAACATAATTCCACCTTGATAGCTCGAACAACCGGCTAACTCAAACAGTTCTCGTCAGTCCTTTGTGTGTTCAAGCCATCGAAGTTCTACTGTATACAATTGCAATAAATCAAGAAGACATCAAAATTTTAACTAAATCATGAAAATAAGATCAAGGTCAACTGATGCATACCTGCTTGAGACATACTTTTGTAATCATTTTGATGGATCAATATACTAAACATAGAAAGCAGCCACAGCCTATTTAGCTCGTCTCTTTGCGCAGCATTGTCAAATGTTAACCATGTCAGTAAACAGGAATGGACTATAATCATTCATTTTAACAGATTCCTTCATGTCTAAAATATAGGTCATAGACTGTCATCCCAAATTGCATTACACATACAAATATGGTTGATGTGGGACATGTCAGTGAGCTGAAATAGACCTTAACCATTCTAATTAACCAAGTCCCTCATTTTTAAAATGTAGGTCAGAGTCAGCATCTGAAGCATGCATTGTTGTTGTAATCCCAAAATACATCATACATACCAATATGGTTGGTGTAGGACATGTCAGTAAGCAGGAATAGACTTAAACCGTTCTACCTAACAAAGTCCCTCATGCAGAAAATGTAAGTCACAGACAACATCTGATTTGAAGCATGCATTGTTGTTGTAATCCCAAAATGCATCAAACATACCAATATGGTTGATGTGGAACATGTCAGTAAGAGGGAATTGACTTCAGCTATTCTACCTAACCAAGCCGCTCATGCGTAAAATGCAGATCAGACAGCATCTGAAGCATGCAATGTTGTTGTCATCCCAATATGCATCATACCTACCAATATAGTTGATGTGGAACATGTCCATAACCGGGAATGGACAATTCTACCTAACCAAGTCGCTCATGCATAAAATGTAGGTCACAGACAGCGTCCGAAGCATGCATTGTTGAAGTCATCCCAAAATGTATCATACATACCAATATGGTTGATGTTGGACATGTCAGTATCTGGGAATGGACTTTAACCATTCTACCTAACCAAGCTGCTCATGCTTAACATGTAGGTCACAGACAGCATCCAGTGCATGCATTGTTGTTGTCATCCCAATATGCATCATACATACCAATATGGTTGATGTGGGACATGTCAGTAACCAGGAATGGATTTTAACCATTCTTCCTAACCAGACGCAGACGTGGACAATTGGGGTATCACATAAGCCCCCTCACTTCGTGAGGTGAGCTAAAAATCATCAACCTCACACATAAAGTTATTAAGAATTAAATTCTGTCAGAAAATCTTCAAAGAACCACAAGATAATGAAAACTGCACAAAGCCAAAACGTATTTACTACCTTAGACAAACCTCTACTCAAAATATCAATTATAAATACCATGTTTGAAGTTGATTTATCATTTTTATTTCATAGAAAGAATTTATCTGATTAACCCACATTTACAGATTCCGATTAAAAATATCATCAATTGACATCTTGTATCAACATTTCTGTTTTCATTATTTGCTCAATTATCTTTGTATCTGCTTCAGGCATCTATAAGGTATTTATGTGGATTTTTGTCCACTATTTGTACATTTAGTTTTGATGCATTTATGAACAAAATTTCAAGAACATTCTTTTATGACATTTCATTATATAAGATGCACTCAATAGAATGAGCTGTAAATCTGGTGATATATTCAAAGGAAAACAGAAATTACTCAAGGACAAAAATGTGTTCATAGGACAAGGATGCCCCACCAGCTATATGGGAAAAATTTTAGTTACCGTATATACTTGATTATAAGTCGGAAACTTGGAAGATAAAATTCATTTCCAGGAAAGGGATCCGACTTATAAGAGTAACCCAGAACCATGGAGGAAAGTGAAGAAGTAAAATGTCTGGGAGACACATGTAGTGATGACCAAATACAGTTTGCCAGTATTCAACAATCCTCTGGGTGTATAAAGACATTATTTATTACTGAAATAAAAGAAATAACTATTTTTTTAGTTGTTTTCTTACTAAATTCTCGATGTTTTCATTTCAGCATCATGGAGGTACTTTATGTGTATTTACATTTCACTATTTGTGTACTATGATGATTTCACTAATTACCGAAAAACGACCGTAACTTACACCTTTCTCCAAGGAGTGTCATATCGTATCTTACGTGAACATTTCCTACCCTGTGCATTCTTTTTTAACAGTAAGTCCATATAATAGACATACCGAATTTTGGTGTGTATTAAACACATTGGTGTGTAAAAC
The DNA here is from genome assembly GCA_002080025.1 of Modiolus philippinarum. Classification (NCBI taxonomy): domain Eukaryota; kingdom Metazoa; phylum Mollusca; class Bivalvia; order Mytilida; family Modiolidae; genus Modiolus; species Modiolus philippinarum. The sequence goes on from MJUU01022497.1 coordinate 72,861, forward strand.
GCACCCCCTTTCTCTGAGGAAAAGAATCAGAAAAAAATCTAGTTTGTGTGTAAAAACACACGTAAATTTTCAACAATACGTTCTGTCCAAAAATGTCTGGAGACGCCAAGAGTTACCTTGTGGACTGAATTAAATGGAATACATGATGCTTAATTTACTTATATTTAGAGGAATAACTGTACCTGTATTTATTTAATGGTTTGTTCAAACGTTTTGGGAATTTTCAAACGAAAATATATTGATTTTGTAAACACAGGAAGTTTATCTCCAAACGTAATTAAAAGTCAAAGGCTTTTACGGAAACGTAATTATTACGGTTTGCCTTTTGTAAATTTTTAAGTGATATTCCCTTATGGATCTTCATAATCGGTTTATGTATTGATTAACTTCATTTAAACTATCCCTTTTCATAAATATAATTACATTATGACTTGCAAGTATCATGTACCCCTTAAAACCGGAAATGGCTTCACGTAATCAAAACAAATATGGCAGACACCATCGAGATGAAATTTTGGGTACCGGGAAATCTCTGAATATACATGTTGTATACAAAGAAAACAATACACATCTATTCATGTTAACATAAGCAAACTTTATTATCATCAAACACAGGTTCGTATCTGGAGCACAACAAGGATTTTATACTTATTTCCAATGTCATTTCCAGTCTGAAGTTAAGTTAGCGCTGGTCAGAAAAAAATAGTCTTTTGAAGTTTGCATGTATTAAACACATCCCCTCTCACTAGGACCTTTCTGAAAAACGGTTATTTATATTTTAATTCTAAATTAATAACATACATGCCAATGCTCCGGATTTCTCCCGGAACCTCCGGAAATTCGATGCGTTTCCGGGCTACCGGGAAGGTAGTGAAAATCTCCAGAATTTGTGAAAATCTCCGGAATTTCTCAGTTTTCCAGTGAAAAAAAATATTTGTTTCATATTCTTATAAAAATAAAAATTCTACATCTGTCTGATCTGTTCTGCATCGTCATTCCAGACCGACACTGACTCTATTATTAATATTTTAATGATCACATCATCTAAGTCGAGTAGGTGTTTTAAAGAAAAACATCATGGACACCGAATCAGAGGAGGTCTCCGACACTCATGATGTTAATAACAATGACTTGAATCATCTTGTCATCAATCCTAAGAAACAAAAGGCCATGGTGACTTAAAACCAAATGGACTGTCCAACACCCGTTCATTAAGGCAAGCCGAATGGGAAAACACTATTTTTTTTGTGAAGTTTGCAGATCGGACCTATCGTCATATTTAAAGTCATATTGATAGCCATCCATTTTGGTTTTGAACAAATTCTTGTGATTTTTGCTATACATATGAGATGAACAAAACATTGAAACAAAAATATTGTTGGTATAAAATTCTTCATGCACCAGCCTTCAACTTTCAAGGCATTTTCCTGGTTGTAACATGGACAGCCTCTTCAAGGCATCTGAGAGTCTGAATTAAAAAAATACAATACACTTTTTTTTAAAAAATCATTAAAATTCGAAAGAGAAAACAGAACAAAATCTCTATTGAATACAAATGAAATATATACATCTGGATAAAAATTCTTATGGAGATCCAGACCACTCTGGAGACCCTTTAAATACCCTTTAATATCTGTAAAATCGTTTTCGGCCGGGGGGTTTTGCTCCCCTGGTCCCCCCACCAGGGCTTTGCCAGGGCTGGACCCACTGGGGACCTTAAGCGGTCCCCAGACCCCTCGCCCATTTGTCAGGAATTCTCCCAATTATATGTTGGCAAGTATGAATTAAGACTGGCTATACTTTTGATCTCATTTCACTTATCATATTTTGGGGTTTATGGTAGTACCATAGAAGTAAGCAAAGTTCAGTTATTCCCCCTTTATATGATGTCTAGGCCTGAAAAAGGAAGAAAGCTGCTTTAACATATATAAAATGCTTCACACACAGAATTTATCTCATGTGGAAAATATTCTTTTATTCAAATGTATGCAATCTAATAAATTATAGGGATTTCATGTTGAAGTTTTGACACACAACTTGACCACGATCTCCGACCGACCTATAATCATGATCAACGCTGAAACCCAAGTTTTGTTCCCTGAAAAGACCTTCAAACTTATAATCGAACCGACTAATAATCGAAAATATACCATATTGGCAAACAGACAGTAGATGAATGTTTGACTTGAGAATGGGAGACAAGGTACAACTCGCCATACCAAAGCGTCAGACCAAAAATTATTAAATCATTACTACATACACAAGCTGAGAAATTTTTGACAAACATTTTTGGACAAACATATGGACAGACAAAGGTAAAACTTAATCTTGTCACTTTACAGCCAGGGCATAAAAAGAAATTTCACATTGATATCACTAGAGAAATTACTGTTTCAAAATTTATTTTTCTTATTTTAGCAGCAATCCCTAATTTATATTTTTTATATGTCAGGGTTCCCACAGTTTTTTTCTGATGAAATTCAAGGACTTTTCCAGGTCTTTTAAAGAATTTATCAACCTTTTTCAAGGTCCGATTTTCTTAACTTTGGACACCATTTAGGATTTATATGAATTTCCACTCATGTTCTCAGTGTTTGCTGAATTTCATTTAAAATTACAATCAATGCGAGCCATGATCTTGTGGAAGTGTGATAGATCTTGCACATCAATCTGGGTATCAATTAGGACATTGTAGGGTTTTGGATAAACATGATACATGTGTTTAAAAATCAGGATCCTTGATATCACCCAACACCTGAATCCTTTTTCAGGGATTAGGCTACACAGCTGACAGGCGTGTCCCCAACTGGTGGATAGGGGTATGTCCTGTCTATGCGGGGTAGTCGGGTCAAAATACGGAAAGACTGACCGCGACCTGTTGTAGCCGAACTGTGTGGAGAAACGCCACACTCCATGCAATGTAAATATCCCTTCTATATTTTTTAAGAAGAACAGAGTCGCTATAGAAGGCTGAATTTCCTGCCCCTACCCATTCTCCCCTTTTCCAGTGGCAGTCGAAAGCTCGTTGCCCTTTCCACTTTATTTCCTTCTTCCTTAACTTACATTTATTTTTTGATTGATTAACTTGTTCTCGTCCTGGTACACTTGAAATATTGCTCAGTGGACGTTAAACTCTAACCAATCAATCATTTTTTCTTCTTTTACTTACAATTGTTTTGAAATGATTAGCTTGTTCTTGTCCTGATATAGCTGAAATATTACTCATTGGACGTTAACCTCTAACTAATCAACCCACCAATCAATCCTTGATATCACATGTTTT